>PVHX01015788.1:0-45412 GCA_004024805.1 Geosciurus inauris
AAGCCTGTAATCCCAGCACTCAGGGAGGCTGAGACAGGAGAATCGCGAGTTCAAAGCCAGCCTCAGCAATGGCGAGGTGCTAAGCAACTCAGTGAGACCCTGTCTCTACATAAAACACAAAATAGGGCTGGGGATGTGGCTCAGTGGTCGAGTGCCCCTGAGTTCAATCCCCGGTACCAAAAAAAAAAAAAAAAAAAGATTAAACGAGGGCTGGGGATATGGGTCAGTAATAGAGTGTCTAGCATACATAAGGTCTCATAGTAAGCCTTTAATAGCTTACTATTTATTATTAAAGCTATGAATAAAAAATAATAATAATAATAGTCAGGAACAGGGTCAGATAGCCCTAGGGACTTTTCGGATATGTATTTCCTTAGGATTACCTACACTGTTCAGAATGGAAACAATGAATCAGTTGTGGTGGTGTACACCTGTATTCCCAGCTGAAGCTAAGGCAGGAGGATGTCAAGTTCCAGGCCAGCCTCTGCAACTTAGTGAGACCTTTTCTCAAAATTAAAAATAAATTAAAAGGACTGGGAAAGAAGCTCAGTGGTAAAGTGCTTCTGAGTTCCATCCTCAGCACCCTCCCCCCGCAAAAAAAAAAAAAAAGAAGAGAATCATGAATTTGGGATTTGCTGAGCGATTTTTGACCTTGGCCCTGTGTCTTCCTAGTTGTGAAATCTGGCAAATCACTTAACCTCTCTGGCTGCTAATCTCTGCACAGAGGTGATTTTCCAGGGATACCCCTGGAAACTTTTTCCATGTCTTGGCAGGTTGGGGGTCATTTTATTTTTTCCTACCTGGGCTGATGGGATAGAGACATGGAGAGGTTGGACAAGGAACTGTGTACTATTCTGTGTGTATAGTTATCCTGACCTACATTTTTTCTACAGTGAGGTGGTTCCTCAGAGCAGCCAGGAGGAGCTAGGGCAGAGATCATGGAAGCACAGGAAGGCAGGGTCAGGGATGTAGCATCACCCAGCCTGACCCCTCTGCCACTGCCAGACAGTGATACTCAGGGCAGAAAGCAGCAAGAAGACACAGAGCTCCTGGTTTGGGGCAATGAGACATCTGTACACCTACATCTGAGGCCCTTTGTGGCCCCTCTTTGCCTCAGATCTGCTCCTTGGAGCTTCCCTGGTGACCTGTCAGCAGGAGGAAGGGCTTCCTTGCTCTGAGGCACCAGATACACACCTTCTTTCCCAGAGAAGGGCGTCCAGCTTCTCAGTGCTTCCTTCAGCAGCTAGTCTTAATGTCCTTGGGCTAGCAGTGCCATTGCACCCCCTGACAAGCAGGTGGGCAGTTGTGGGGTATGAATAGGCAGCATGCTGAGCTCAGACAGTTCACACCCATGCTTCTGTTCTGTTGTGAGCTTGGAAAGCCACTCCACCTTTTTGTAGATTGAGGCTCCCACCTACATCAAAGGACCTCTGGGGTATTCAGATAAAGGAAGGGATGTGAATGTGCTTCGTTAACTCTGAGCACTTCCAAGTCTTCCTAAGAGCTTCAAGGAAATGCTTTGTGTTAGAAGAGGCAGTTGCCACTTGAGTGAATAGAGCCAAGGGATTGTTTCTGACATTCTTTTATGCTCTGGCAGGGCAGCTGGGCAGGAAGATGTTATCTTGGTTTGTTTGCTTTGTCCTATGATGGAGGAGGCCTGAAAGCCCAGCATTCAGAGGCCAAAGGCTCCCAGGTTGTGCCCTGCACCCAGGAGGAGCTGGGAGTTAAATGAAGAAAGGGAGAAAAATGACTCCTGGCAAAGGAACGGGCCTATTAATAGGCTGGGCAGTGGTGGGGAGGGACTGGATGCTGGAAGCATTGATGGGCAAGGCTGGGTTTATTTCTGGGTCAGAATGTTGAGGGGCCTCACTGAGGGAGTGATACCGAATCCCCTCAGCTCAGCCCATGAGCCCTTGTGCCCAAGTCCTCTTAAGTGGCCTCGGCGCACATGTAATAAATCTGCCACACGTGGAATACATCTAAACTGAGAACCACAAATCTCCACTTGCTTTTTTCCTGCCTGAAGCAGGACTCTAGGTCAGAGAGCCAGATGGATTGGTGAAGATAAGGTGCCATGAGAGGGAGGATTGCTATGAAACATTCAGAGGGTCTTTTCCAGAATCTTCTGCTAAAGGAGTAGGATAGAGAAGGGGCAGAACTCATGGGCGAGGATTGACGGGCTGAGGGTGTGAGAAATGGAGTTTGGCTTAGGTAGGTGGGCCACTGCAGAGACAGAGAGAGAGAGAGAGAGAAAGGAGACAAACCACTAACCTCATCTCCTTGTTCTTTCCTAAACCAGCTGTCACCCAGGCTACCACGGAGAACGGTGCCATGGGCTGAGCCTCCCAGTGGAGAATCGCTTGTATACATATGACCACACTACTATTCTGGCCGTGGTGGCCGTGGTGCTGTCGTCTGTCTGTCTGCTTGTCATCGTGGGACTTCTCATGTTTAGGTGAGTGTTGGGGGGCCCTGTTTCTGCAAATCACTCCTCCTCTTCCACCTACTTGACCTTCTAACCGATGATCACATGAACCTTGTTCTCATGCCCCCAGATCCTGGGATAGTTCCTGGGTGCAGATTCTCCAAAAATCTCTTTTCTCAGGCATCCCGTGAAGCCAATGTCCAGACCAGGGTAACACTTACCAGGCCATGGCAGGTTCTGTTCCTCAAAGGAGTTTGTTTCCTACCTCTGTGGCCTGGCAGCTCACCCATAGAGCTACTCTTTTTTTTTGGTACTAGAGATTGAACTCAGGGGCACTCGACCACTGAGCCACACCTCCAGCCCTATTTTGTGTTTTATGTAGAGGCAGGGTCTCACTGAGTTGCTTAGAGTCTTGCCATTGCTGAGGCTGGCTTTCTCTCGCAATTCTCCTGTCTCAGCCTCCTTAAGTACTGGGATTACAGGCTTGTGCCACTGCGCCGGCTTCATAGAGCTACTCTTCACATGTTTCTTTGTCTTTTCTCTGTTCTTTGATGACATTGGTATGTGGTCTGGTACTAAGGGTATAGGTGGTACTATTAGTCTATCCTTGCGATTCTAAGGCATCTGCACCTTGGGCCAAAACACCACTCCAGATATGTTCTAGGTTGGGAGAGACCTACCATGCACACTATGCCTATTTACAAGCAGTGCAACTCATCCATTGTGAGACTTGGAATGTTACCTGTCTGAGTATTATAGTCTTTTAGTGGTTGTACACTGTCTACTTGCCTATAAGGCTGTTTTGAAGTTCAAATAAATGAAGTGAAAACTCTTTGTAAAATATATGCTGTTAAAGACAGGCATCTTTGGGGCAGCTGGGCTTTCACCAGAGTTGTATGGGGCTGCCAGACCCTTCAGGCTTTTCTAAATAACGGAAGGAGCCTCCATGGCAGAGTTGTTTGGAATGACCTGCTCTGGGACCTGCACTTTGTCATTGCAGGCAAAGCTTACTCACAAACTTTATCTTCCTCAGGTACCACAGGAGAGGAGGTTATGATGTGGAAAATGAAGAGAAAGTGAAGTTGGGCATGACTAATTCCCACTGAGTGAGACCTGTGCTCAAGGTAAATGGTCCATCCTTTGCCCTCTGGCAGCATCAAGGAATTAAGGCATGGATGGGTCTTGGGTCCGTTTTAATGAGTATTCACTTCTATAGGGGTTGGGGGACAGCCTAATGTAGAATCAGGGTCCCATTCAGAATTATTTTCAAAAAGACTGTTGGTGAGTCATTTCCAGTTAGGATGAAAGTTGTTAGAGACATACCCAAGAAAGATACCTGAGAAAAAACAGCTTTTCCCACCCTTAGCCCCTCTCTTTTTCCCCTTCGTAGATGATCTTTGTACTTCTTGAGACTGAGCCCAGGAGACTCCTAAGACCTTTTTGGATTGGACCCAGCTTTAAATGTCTTTGTGTTTTAGGAATCTGTGGGGGACGGCTACCTCTGAGAAGACACAAGTTCTTTGCAAACTCTGCAGAGGGAAAGGACTTCACAACTAGCCGTGAAGACTTCTTTGTCCCCAGTTGCTATCTCTGTCGGGCCTCCCATAATTGCTTTGCCAAAATACCAGAGCCTTCAAGTGCCAAACAGAATATGTCCAGTGGGATCTGGATCAGAAGCAAGTAAAAGCAATCAAAAGAAAGCAAAAGCAAGGAAACTTCAGGCCCTTCTGATTCCCTTCCACCAAATCCACTTTCCCCATCAGTTTGTTTAAACACTTATTCTGGATTAAAATGCCAGTTAAATTCCATATGCTCCAGGATCTTTGACTGAAAAAAGGAAGAAGGAGAGGAAGAAGGAAAGATTTGTGGACTGGAAGGAAGCAATGAAGATTGAGAAGCCATGTACTCAAATAGCCACCAAGGGATCTGCTATTTGGACCCTCCAGCGCTGGATTTGTTGAGCTAACTGTGAAATGCCACAAGCCCGAGAACTCTGAATTTTGGGACTTCTGCCCAGATGAAAAGATAACAACTATTTTTTTTTGTTATTGTTTGTTTGTAAAATGCCTCTTAAATTATATATTTATTTTATTCTATGTATGTTAATTTATTTAGTTTTTAACAACCTAACAATAATATTTCAAGTGCCTAGACTGTTACTTTGGCAATGTTCTGACCCTCTTTCTTGCATCCCCACCATCTGGCTCAATGCCACACTCCCGTCGCAAATCTGAGATGGCTCTATGACCCATCTGTAATAATTTATTGTCTGTCCACATTTCTGAAGATCTCCCAGTTTCACTGTGCCGTGGGGGTGTTCTGTATGGTCGGGATGTAGGGGTGAACTTGGTCAGAGCCACTCTGTGAGTTGGACTTCAGTCTTGCCTAGGCAATTTTGTCTACTGTTTGTGTTTTGCAAGCCCAAGGTGCTGATGTCAGCGTGTAACAGATATCAGTGTTTCCCTGTGTTCTCTCCCCGCCACATCTCAGAAGAGACTGAGCATCCATGCCTGCAGCTTTCCTTTACCCTCATCCCCAGCCCTGAGCCTTCAGAGCGGGGACCCACTCCCTTGTGTCAAGACATTTCTCTTACTCCTGCCATTCTTCTGGTGCTACTGCATGCAGGGGTCAGTGCAGCAGAGGACAGTATAGAGAAGGTATTAGCAAAGAAAAAGGCTGAGGAGGAACAGGGAATGTTGGAGTTGATTTTTCTTGGTAATTGATTATCTACCAATTGCTACAGAGAAGATTGAGGGTGGGGAAGGCTTTTGGGTAACCCCACCAATCTCACCAAAACCACAAAGGTATGCTGTATGGTCCTTTCTGGAAGTTTCTGGTGCCATTTCTGAACTGTTACAACCTGTATTTCCAAACCTGGTTCATATTTATACTTCGCAATCCAAATAAAGATAATCCTTACTCCATAGTCTACTTGTTTTAACTGGGAACTAGTTTACCATAGGTCTTTTAAAATTTTTACTGGAGGTTGAATCCAAGGCCTTGTGTATGCTAGGTAAGCACTCTACTATTGAAATAATCCTCAGCCCTTTTTATTTTAATACAGGGTCTTGCTAAGTTTGGGATCCTCCTGCCTCAGCCTCCTAAGTAGTTGGGATTACAGGTGTGTACCACCACATCCAGCTAACGTTGCTTTATATTTCTCTATAACCTTAAGTACCACTAACATATTCCTATTTATTGTTCATCAGTTCCTTCTAGAGTGCTTGCCTAGCATGCAGGAGGCCCTGGGTTTGACCCCAACATCACACCCATATGCTATACACACACATACACACAAAAGCCTGCTAGAATGTTAACTCTGAAGAGTAACATTGTTTCAGTATGATTTTTTTTTTTTTGTACCAGGGATTGAACTCTCAGGCATTCAACCACTGAGTCACATCCCCAGCCCTATTTTGTATTTTTTGTGTAGAGACAGGGTGTCACTGAATTGCTTAGTGCCCTGCCATTGCTAAGGCTGGCTTTTCAGTCTGATTTTTATTATAATGTAATTGAGTTGTAGGCATTCAATCTTTGCTACATGGATAAATGAATATAAGAAATAATTAAAATCCAGTCCAAGGCCAGCAAATAGGCATATGCAATCCAACACTGCCCAGAAAGTGGTTAAGTTTAGAGAGGGGACACTGTTGGGAGAGGATGAATTGGATGACAGAATGAAAGTGGAATTTGGGGCTCATCATGTGGCATGGTGTCCTGGGTGGACTAAGGCAAACAGAGCCACTGGGAAGCCATTGGACAAATGCCTCTGGATTGCCCCTCCTTAACTTCATCCTCTTCCTTTGGAGAGTTGTGACATTCTGAAGTGATCCCAGGGGGCCACACAGAGATCTTATATATACTTTGAATATCCTTTTAAAACTTTGGGCAGCAGTAACCACCACAGCTGAACACACGACTTTATATCCAGCAATTCCATTCCTAGACATATAAAAGAGAAACAAGTACCTATGTTTACCAAAAAACATGTGCAAGTGTCATATTAGCATTACTTACAATAACCAAAAACTGAAAATTACCCAAATACCTATCAGTATTTGATGATGAAATGAATAAGTCATGGTAGATCTAGACAATGAAGTACCAAATAGTAATACAGATGAATCTTACAACATTGAGAGAAAGAAGCCCAATAAAAATGAGGACATTCTGTATGATTTCATTTATATAAAACTTAAAAACAGGCAAAATTAATCTATGGTGAAAGAAATCAGGAAGGAGCACCCTGCTGGGATTGGTAATGATTGGAAGGGAACCTCTGATGTTTTGATAGTTTTTCTGAGACGGGGCTGCTGGTTACACAAGTATATTCACTTTGAGAAAATTCACCAAGTGTAACTTGTGCATTTTTCTGTACAATTGTACTTCAACAAAAAGATTTTGAAAAATTTGGACAGGAGATTCTTTTGCTATTTCATTCTATATAAAGAACCAACATTTGACTTTAGTAGTCAGAATAGTAAAGATGTCAGAAATAACTATGGAGAAGAGAGTTTCTTTGAACTCTCTGTAGGGCTCCCTTTCCTGCTTCCAAGCTTCCAATCTCAAGCCCCTCCATTTGGCTGGGCTTTTTCCAGCACACTTTGTTTCTCCAGCTAATGTTTCCTCAGGGTTTCCTGCCTTTCAACTGCTCTCTCCCACTGTCCCTGTTGCTGATGGAAGTTCCCTTGGAAGTCCTCTGGGCTTCTTCTTGATACAGTGGCCCTGGAGCCTCTGATCCTGCAGTCCCTTCTCAAGATTGGCTGCCAGAAGAAACAGACCCCTTAACCCTGCAAAGTGTCTACTTTTTCTTCATGGGCTTTCCTTTCAGCCTCCTTTGAGATGTTTTCTTTTATAATGGTAATAACAATCACTATTAGGTTAATAAATATTTAACACTCACAGAGTGCTTATTATATATGGGCACTGGACCGTACAATTTACAGGCAATATCTAATTTATGACTCACTTTAACCAAGGAGGTAGGTGCTCTTGCTGTACCTGTGATGTAGGTGAACAAATTGAGGCTGAGAGATGTTATGTCATATGCTCATGGTTAAGTGGCAAAGGCACAATGTAAACCCAGGAAATCTAACCCCCAGGCTTATACACTAACCACTAAGTTACACTCCTAAGGGAGTTCTGGTCAGACTGGTTTTTTCTTCTTCCCATATCCAGAATAATATAGTAAAGAAATCACATGAAAAAGATTTAGTGAGTAACTCCTTTGAGCGCAAGAGTTTCTTCTTCTGCCCTCAGCATATAGATTCATAAAAGATGGCCTTAGCAGGGTGCAGCAGAAGGAAGAGGAATGCAGACTGACCCAAACTTAGGCCCAAGTCCAGGCTCCACTGTTTATTTGGGAACTATCTTCATGCATGATACCTAGCCTCTCTAAACTGTCGCCCTGTTCATATAATATACTAAAAATATTTACCTGGAAGATATTGCAAAAATAGTACATGTGAGCCGGGCGCGGTGGCACAAGCCTGTAATCCCAGCACTTAGGGAGGCTGAGGCAGGAGAATCGCGAGTTCAAAGCCAGCCTCAGCAATGGCGAGGCGCTAAGCAACTCAGTGAGACCCTGTCCCTACATAAAACACAATATAGGGCTGGGGATGTGGCTCAGTGGTCGAGTGCCCCTGAGTTCAATCTCCAGTACCAAAAAAAAAAAAGCACATGTGAGTAAAGTACTAAACTCAGGCACTTGCTAAATGCTCAGTAAAACTTGGTTATTGGAACTGTCCAATGAGCTAATGAGTGGCACATCTGAGATTGAAACCTAGGCCTTTGATTGTTAGTTTACCATTCTTTCCTTAGAAGGAAACAATGCTTTTCAATCAGTTTCACATGTTAATGTCAACTTCAGTTTCAAAGGAGCCCTAAAAAGTCTTAATAAATATTTGTGGATTTAAGCAGCCATGAAACAACAAACTCTGTCCAAATATATCACTTCAACTCTGCTGGCCTGAAATTCTTCCCTTTGTCAACACTGCCTGAAATTCAAGCTTCCTCTTTGAGAATGCTAATACTCCTGGGAATAGCTGTGCATTAAGAGGCTGACATTCTTTGCTGGTGTAATTCATTTTAGCTTCATTCATTTAGCAAATATTTGTGGAGGCCTCCCTATCACCTTCCAAATGAGATCCCCATTCTGAAGGAGGCAGCATTTGGATGCAGTGAGGGTTGGGGGAGAAAAGAAGAAGACATTTTGGAGCAAGGATATTCAATTTTTCATTTAAAAACCAATTGGGCACTTAATGGTCAGGCAGGGTAGTACACACATGTAATCTTGGTTACTCAGGAAACTGAGGCAGGAAGATCACAAGTTTGAGGTCAGCTTGGGCAAATTAGCAAGACCTTGTCTCCAAATTAAGAGAGAGAGAGATAGGGAGAGGGAGGGGGAGAGAGAGAGAGAGGGAGGGAGGGAGGGAGAGAGAGAGAGAGAGAGAGAGAGAGAGGTGTTGAGGATGTAGCTCAGTGAATCCCTAGTAGAGGGGAGAAGAAGGCACTTAAAATGTGCCAAGTACTATTCTTGTCACTGGAGAATTAGTCTCTTGTTCAATAAAAAACACTGATGCATGGACCAACAATACATGCATAAAGAAACAGTATGACTTCAGAAATAAGTCACACACACACACACACACACACACACACACAGACCAGTGATGTTCTGGGATCAGAGGGGACAATTATATAGGTGGTTCAAGAGAGGTCTCCTTGAGGAGGTAACATCTGACCTAAGACAAGGAGGGATCAGTCATGTGAGAGTCTAAGACAAAAACAAGCTAAGAAAAGGCACACTCATACATTGCTAGTGGGACTGCAAATTGGTGTAACCAATCTGGAAAGCAGTATGGAGATTCCTTAGAAAACTTGGAATAGAACCACCATTTGACCCAGCTATCCCACTGCTCGATCTATACCCAGAGGACTTAAAAATGGCATACTTCAGTAATGCAACCACTTCAATGTTTATAGCAACTCAATTCACAATAGCTAAACTGTGGAACCAACCTACATGCCCTTCAATAGGTTGATGGATAAAGAAACTGTGTATTTATACACAATGGAATATTGCTCAGTATTAAAAAAGAATAAATTTGCAGGTAAATGAATGGATTTGGAAAACATATTATGCTAAGTCAAGTAAACCAATCTCAAAAAACCAAAGGCCTAATGTTCTCTCTAATTAGTGGATACTGATCCATAATGTGGGAGGGGGCATGGGAAGAATGAAGAAACTTTGGTCAAAGGGGAGAGAAGAAAGGGGATGGGACATGGGGGTAGGAAAGACAGTGGAATGAGATGGATAACAATGCCCTAAGTTCATGTATGACTGACTGCACATATGGTGTAACTCTATAACCAGAGAAATGAAAAGTTGTGCTCCATTTGTGTACAATGCATCAAAATGCATTCTACTGTCATGTAAACCCAATTAGAATAAAGAAAACAAAACAAGCTTAGTATGTATGAAGCAGAAAGAGGCTCCTGGAGCTGCATCATGGTCACCAGAGCTTGAGAAGGAGGCAAGGCCATATCACATGGAGTCTTGTAAACCATGGTAAACAACTTGGAAACCAATGGAGTATTTTGGGCAGGGGACTAATATGGTTTGCTATATGTTTCAGAAATATGACTGTACTAGGTAGAGAATAAGTTCTAGGAAACACAAGTGGATGAAGCAAGACTATTAGGAATCTGTTATGTTGATTTGGCAAGAGGCAATGTGGCCAAGATTAGGGTGGCAGCAGAGGAGGTGCTGAGGAATGGTCAGATTTGGGATATATTCTAGAGCAATCAGCTCTAAGACATACTGATGGAATGAATATTGTTGTGTGGAAAAGAGAGGAACAAAGGATGACTTCTTGGATTTTAGCCTGAGCAACTGAATGAAGGATGATTCTTGTAAACAATGTGGGGGAAGAAGTAAGTTCAAGTGGTCATGGAAATCAAGAATTTTTTTTTTGTAGTTGTGCTAAGTCCATGTGGGGTGGCAGTGGGTACTACAGAGAGGGTAGTGAGAATAAGGGGGATGTAGAGAGGATTTAAAAAAAAAGAGTGCAAGGTGCAGTGGCACACACCTATAATCCCAGTGTCTGGGAAGGCTGAAGTAGGAGCATCGCGAGTTCAAAGCCAGCCTCAGCAACGGCGAGGCACTAAGCAACTCAGTGAGACCCTGTCTCTACATAAAACACAAAATAGGGCTGGGGATGTGGCTCAGTGGTTGAGTGCCCCTGAGTTCAATCTCCAGTACCAAAAAAAAAACCCCCAAAACAAAAACGAATAGAGGAGGAAGCTAGAACTGTCCCTTTCCATGATTGGTTTCTGGAGTGTCAGTCCACAACCAAATTAACATAATTTGAAGATTCTTGTGCTTTGGTTTTGCTTTTTCAACTTTCAAAATTGTGAATTTCTTTTCTTGATTGCCCCACTGATTGATGGAGAAGCTTTTAGCTCATTGCCACCCACACAGCTCTGAAGGAAGCCAATTGCCCTCTTGTTCTTCAGAGACCATTCCTTCCTCTTGCCTTCCCTCCCTCCCTTTGTTTTTCCCTCTCTCCCTTCCTCTCCCTGTCTTATTGCCTCCCAACATCCTGGCTATTACTAACTGGTAGGGCATCTCAGGAAAAGGGCTCCTTTCAGGGCTGGAGTGTTGTAGTTAGTGGATCATAGCTTGTGTGGGAGGCTTCCCAAAGACAGATGATGTGGGTGTAGGAACCAGACAGGCGGGAGGAATTAAGTCACCCTTTCCCCAACCCTTATTTCCTTGCCCAACCTAGAAGTCCCTGGGTTGGTTTCCCTCTAATGAGGGACTTAGAAATAAATAGTTTTATTTCTTCATTCCCTCAGCTTCAGCAGTGGGCAGAGTTCAATGGGAGTGTGGCAGAAGAAAGAAGCTACCAATTCATTCTTTCTTTGGGCCTCTTGAATGTAAGTTAAGGATGGTAGGGAAACCAGGCACTTACCCAGGGCTCTTTAGGAAAGCCTAACTTTTCTATTTTCCTACTGAGTCCTGGGTGGATTGGAGGGCCTTGGAAAGCACTATGCTCAGTAAGCTAGGCTTGATCAGGTCCATTTGGGAGTAAGCACTGACCTGAGAAGTCTGACCCAAATTCAGCTCTGCAGACACAGATATCCTTTGCCAGGTGTGTGCTTGGATGCCTTCTGGAGAAACACCAACCTCTAGTCGTGGCTGAGTTGATCATTCCTCCTCTTGCTTCTACATCACTGGGCCTTAGACTTTACAAGAAAGATCGGTTCTTGTCCCACAGCTACTTTGGTGTTTCCCTCCATGGCTTTCATCCCATTGTGCATTGCCATTATCTGTTTGCTGGTTCATTTCTGCCACTGTGAATTCTAGGTCATAGAGCACATCCTTTTGCAGCTCTGCATTCCTGTACCCAGTCTTGTCTGTAGCACACCATAGGCTCTCACTCAATGTTTGATAAATGCATGAATAAACGGCAAATTGAAAAACTGAATAAATGCATGCATAACTGAATGATTGAAAATAGACTGAAGATTAAAAGTTCAGATTCTGAATTAGATAAACCTGGGTTCAAATCTCAACTGTGCCATTTGCTGCTTGAATAATAGTTTTGGGTAAGTTTCTAACCCCTCCAAGCCTTAGGGTTTTTTTCTTTCTTTTTTTAATAGGGGAATTTTTTATACTTTATTTATTTTTATGTGGTGCAGAGTATCAAACCCAGTGCCTTACACATGCTAGGCAAGCACTGTACCACTGAGCTACAACCCCAGCCCCAAGCCTCAGTTTTCTTTCTTTCTCTCTCTCTCTTTCTTTCTTTCAGTATGGGGGATTGAACTCAGGGGCACTCGACCACTGAGTCACATCCCCAGCCCTATTTTGTGTTTTATGTAGAGACAGGATCTCAGTTGCTTAGCACCTCACCATTGCTGAGGCTGGCTTTGAACTTGTGATTCTCCTGTCTCAGCTTCCCAAAGTGCTGAGATTATAGGCATGCACCACTGCACCTGGCTTTTTTTTTTTTTAATTCTACTTAGGTATACAAGCCTCAGTTTCCTAATGAGAGTTTTTTCTGTGGGGATCACAGTGCCTATAAAGCATTTATCACAGTGCCCCAATGGAGAAAGTACTCACCACATGATAGCTTTTACCATTGTTAACAAACTCCAACATTTGCCAGTTTTTACCCACATGGCTCTTGTTTGCACCTCCTTTTCTGGATTCATGGACCAATGGAATCCTTTCCAGACTCAATGCTTGGCCTACAGGATTACCTCTTGGGGTACAAGTCAGGCTATGTAAGTGGGTGCAACAGGGGTTTTACTGAGAAGGGGAAACTGTGACAGGGGCCTACAGAAAGCCAGGTCAATAGGTCAGCTGCCACCCTCTTTGTCTCAGGCCTTCTCTGATGGCGGTGTCCTCAGGAAAGCAGGAACAGTGCTGCATTTAAGGTGCCCAGATGACAGCCATATCAAATATGTGACCTTTTCCTAGGAAGCCTGGTTTCCATGGTGAGCAAGCCTCACGCTCTTTCTCAAGTCATGCTCTGTGGCTCTCAGTCTGCCCTGGAATGTGATGGCAGTGGCCCCAGCAGCTGGGTGGGGACATCTGCCCAGGGGCTGCTGCCTCCAACATCTCCAGAATGGAGGAGGGGCTGAGATAGCCCCCCCTAGGCTGTCTGATGACCATACTAGCCCTCCAACTGGGAAGGGTTTGCACTAAGGCCCTGACACTATCTCCTCCACCCCCATTCCACACCCATGCACACACACACACACACACACACACACACACACACACACTCTCTCTCTAAAGGGCTTAATGCCAACTGGCTGCCAGACTGGGTAGAAAAAAGGGGCCTCTTTCTTTGTACCCTCATCTCAGGCAGAGGCCCTGACCCCTCTACTTCATCTTGGCAGCCTGAGCCAGGAGAGAGTGCCTGCCTCCAGGGCCTTGGCAGAGTGTGTGTTCAGCCCAGCCTCTGCAGCTGCCAGATCAGAAGCTGAAAGCCCAGTGCCTCTGCCAAAGCTCCCTAGCTTCTTTCTTCTCTGAGCTATGCAAACGGAGGCCTCTGAGGCATGCGGCAATTCCCCTCCCCACGTCCTGCCTCCCTCCTCCTGGGCCAGCGCTCCTCCAACCCCCAGGCTGGAGTCACATCAGAAAAATGTAGGGGAAGAAAGAAATCCCCCAATGTGTCATGACATTACATTTCCGCCTGGTGCTCAGAAACAAGAAAAGTAGTGGGGCCTGGGGGAGGGGCAGGGGCGGGCAGGGAAGGAGTGTGATTGTAGCCAGAGCCCTGTGACTGGCTCACCTCACTGCCTCCCTGGGGCAGATCACCTGCTCCCTTGGGACTCTGTTTCCTCATTAATGAATAGGGACAAATCACCCTGACTCAGATGGCAGAGAAACTCTGAGAATTAACTCTTCGATGTCAGTGAGAGTACTAATGATTCTCCTAAGAGGCCTCAAGAGGTGCCACATTGCAACTTGATATTGGCAGTTACTGAACTAGTTCACTGCTCACATGTAGTCATGCGACAGGCAGACGCTGACCCCTTCTTTGTTCTAGAGGGTAAGAACACAAGTGTGAACAGGGATCCAGGCCTGCTCTCTAACAGGAAAGACAACCAATACAACAAGCCACAACAATCAAGTGTCAAGAGAGTTGTGATAGGCAGTAAGAGGTGCCAGATCCAAAGGTCAAGGAGGCCAAAGCTCTGAGGAAGTGAAATTCAAGCTGGGAGTTGAATGATCAGCTGTAATCCAAGTGAAGAGGGAGGTTGAGAGTATTCTAGGTAGAGGAAACTGCCAGAGCAGAGAGGGAAGATGATGTGAATGAGGAACTGAAATGAGTTTGGTGTGACTAGTGTGACGGTTGTAGACAGCTGGGTTGGAGTCAGCAGAAGAGGCTGCTGAGGAAGGCCAGGCCAGATCATGTAGGGCCCTGGTGGCTGTGCCAAGGAGTTTGGATGGATAGTCAGGGTGTTGGGAACCAGCTTAGGGTGTTAAAGTGAGCATGGGGAAGGGAGTGACAAGAGTCAATCTACTTTTGGGTAGATGGCTCAGGCTGGAGAATGAATTAGAGGAGTAGCTGCTGCAGTGGAGAAGAGAAGCATATGAATTCAAGAGAGATGTGGAGCCTGAGAGAAAGGGAAAGGGAATCAAGAATGACACTGGGTGGAACGTGGTACCATCCCATAGAGCTGGGCCACAGTGGAGAAGGGGAATCTGTGACCCAGTTTTGGCCATGTGAAGTCTGAAGTGGTGACCACCTAGCCAGTAAAAATGCCCAATACACAGTTGTGACAACCAAGTCTGCAGTCCTGGGTATGGTTCTGGGCTGGAGAGGTGTCATTTTACATATAGAGAGTAAGACAGAGAATAGTTAAGATAATTTTAGCTGCTCTAACAGAAAACTCCCAGCTTATATAAGGGCCAGGTATATGTTTATGGGTAAGCAAAGGAAGTTTAGTGTGGTTGGAGTCCCAAGGGGCTGGTAGGAGTACTGCAAGAGGAGACAGATGGGGCAGGCAAGGACCAGACTCACATATGGCCCAGCCTATGGGAACTCCTACGCTTCTGTATTTTGTCCTGAAGCTGTATTGCTCAGTAGCTTCTTTAATATGTAGGCATTATGTTTTAGGTTATTGTTCAAAGAGTGTAATTTTTGACTTTATTAGTGATTCTCACATCATAGTCTCAATAACGGTTGAACAGGGATCAGAATTAAAGGTCTTGCCTGTCTGGATCTACTTCTTATGCAAAAATATCTTGTTTCTTGTAGGAGCACTCCCTATGCCTTCAACCCCTCCCTTCCCTTTTTTCCTATTCTCCTCATTGGTTGTAACCTCGGGGCCGTGATTGGTCCAAGGACCCTATATAAACCTCTGTATTTCCTGGATTAAATGGGTTCTGTGTCTCTTCCGGCAGAGCAATCTTATCTACCCCCCGAGTCTGGGTCGAGTGACTCCGCAGACCGTCACCCCTAACTTTGTCCTGTGAGACCTCACTTCGTCTTCCCCGAAGACCCCTTTTCGTCCCCCAGGACCCCAAAGCCTCATCCTGTGAGACCCTGCTTCGTCTTCCCCAAAGACCCCTTTTCGTCTCTCAGGACCCCAACTCATCGAGGAGACCCACGAGGCACGACTTCAAACAATATCTTTTTAGCAAAATAGGCACTGAGACCCTCCTTCTTGCTGAAGAGTTGGAGAAACAACTGACTCAATTTACACAGGACCTCATATAATTATCACAACAGCCCTGAATGATTGGCATTATTACCCCATTGTATAGATGGGAAGATAAAATGCTAAAGGAAAGGAGAATTTGCAGTAAGGCTCAAGTGAAGAGCATTTCACTACACTAGAGGGTTTGAAGGAAATGCATCTTTATGGGAAAAACAATAACGCCAAACTGCTCTGGCAGGCTGCCAACAAGTAGAGCTTGGGACCAGAATTGCAAAGGAGTCAGTTGAGGCAAAGCAGCCCGCCAGGAAGTGTTTGTGGAGGACTTTTGGAGTGCTCTACACAATGTTTCAAAAGAGCAATCTATGGCTCTCCCTTCAAGGAGCTCACACTCCATTAAGAGAGGACACTCAGATGAGAGGACAGAAGTTTCATTGCAGGGTAAGAGGTTGTCTCAGGGAGAATTAGGGGAACTCAGAAACATCCAGAAAGCTTACCAAGTGTGCAGTGCTCAGTGGGGGGATAGAAGATTCACAAGAACTGGCCATGGAGATATTGACCCACTACTCTCTGTTCTTTTAACACCTTTTCATTCATTCCACCAACACTTGTAAATAACTGATTATATGCCAAGTACTAGGGATAAGGTAATTAAAAAATAGACACAGTGCCCTCCCTCAGTCTAACAGAGGAGATAGCCACTTAATAACTAATTCCAGCTGGGCACGGGGGCGCAAGCCTGTAATCCCAGCACTTAGGAAGCCTGAGATAGAAGAATCGCGAGTTCAAAGCCCTCAGCAATGTCGAGATGCTAAGCAACTCAGTGAGACCCTGTCTCTACATAAAACACAAAATAGGGCTGGGGATGCGGCTCAGTGGTCAAGTGCCCCTGAGTTCAATCTCCAGTACCAAAAAAAAAAGAACTAATTCCATAGATCCACAAAAATAAATACAGTATCTCTGGAAAGATACAAAAGTGATAATACTATTTGCTTCTGGAAAGTAGAACTGAAAATCAGAGGGCCAAGAGCAGGAAGCTAATTTTCTTTTTATTAATTTTACTGTTTTCACTTTAAATCTGGGTACTGTATGAATTAGTTTTTTAAAAAAAAGCCTACAGCCTATAACGAGTAGGCTGAAACAAAGTTTAAGAATAACACGAGTATACTACTAAAAATTGATAAATATCATTAAAAGTATGAAATACTCTGAGACCAAATAACAGGAGGAATTAAGAATTGCAGGTGAGGGCTGGGATTGTAGCTCAGCGGTAGAGCGCTTGCCTTGCATGCGTGAGGCCCTGGGTTCGATCCTCAGCACCACATACAAAGCAATAAAATAAAGACATTGTGTCCATCTACAACTAAAAAACAAAATATTTAAAAAAAAAAAAAAAGAATTGTAGGTGAGCAGGCAGAGTGCAAGGAAGAGTGTTCTACAGGAGGACCCAGTATATAGAAAGTCTGGAGGCAAGAAAATGCTTGGCGTATTCTATGACTCTGAGGGAAACCATGTGACAGAAACACTAATATGAAGAAAAAAAATCTCTATAACCCCAATTTTCAGACACTAATGAATCCAGTGCCTATGCTAGCTTGTAAGGATGATAATAGACACAGTATCTATTTTGTTCACTGCTAGAGCCGTACCTGGCATCCCGAACGCACAAATTCTTAATGCATGCATAATGAATAAATCAATGTCTGAATAGTTTTTTGTTCAGAAACGAAAAACACCAAGAAGTCACAGATCTGTACTAATGCTTGATTGTCCTGAGGAAGGAGGATTCACAGAATCTGAAAGTAGCTGGAGGGTAGAGTCAGGGAAACCAGGCAAGGGCTAACCAAGTCCAGGAACGAGCTGATTTGCTTGGGTATAAGGTGTGGTCACAGTGAAATATAACAGAATCATGGTGGCCTGAAATCTGTTTTCTCTATGGCTTGTTGAGTTTTGCTCCCTTTCCTTTTCATGAATTCTAATTTTCTCTGTCATGAACACAAAATATTTACGTCAGAATGACTTCAAACTCCAAGGTAATTTTTCTCCTTTTCAAGAAAGCACTTCCATTAATATTTTCTTATAGAGCTGTAGCTACTAAGTCTGATGAGCTTGTAAAAAAAATGCAGAATCTTTGGGCCTGGTCACAGATCCACTGAATTCACCCCTCCAGGAAGAGGGGCCCAGGCATCAGTGCTTTTAAGCATCTCTGTCAATTTTGATGACAAGCCCTATTTGAGAACCTCATTTTAGGGTAGCATTTCTTAAACTTTTGAGGAATATGGGCCTCCTTGAAATGCTAAGGAGACTATGCCTACCCAGATCCAGAAAAACACCTGTACACAGATATTTACCATACACTGCCAAGGACAACCTATATATCCTGCTGTGGATACCCAGAATTCCTGATAGGCCCCATGTGAAGGAACACTGAGGTTATCTGCCTCGAGGGAATTGAACCCTGGAGCTTTTTCTACCTCATCTTCTCTAAGCGCTCTGGGATTGAGGTCCTTCTCAAGATCTACTTATTTAAGTGCAATTAAGTTTAGTGGCCCCCAAACAGAATCCAATATTCTCAGGATAAGTGGAGACTTCTGACAATAGACTTTTCTCCTGTTTGAGACTCAGAGGACTTTCAGGAATTCACCCAAGAAAAGGTAGGATGGAAGAACTTCTAGAAGATAGACTTCTAGGCTCTAGTTTTAGCTTGGACATCCATTTACTATGATTGGCAAAACATTTCTGCTTTGTTTTCTTTCTTTTTTCTTTTTCTTCTTCTTTTTTTTTTGGTACTGGAACTAAGGGGTACTTGACCACTGAGCCACATCCCCAGCTCTATTTTTTATTTTTTTAAAAGACAGGGTCTCACTAAGTTGCTTTAGTGCCTCACTAAGTAGCTAAGGCTGTTCTCCAACTTGTAATCCTCCTGCCTCAGCCTCCTGAGTCACTGGGATTACAGGTGTGTGCCACCACGTCCAGCTCCATTTCTGCTTTGTGAGACTCATTTTCCTCAACTCTAAAGAGGGGGGTAGACCAGAATAATATCAATTTCCCTTCCAGTTCTTTGAGTCTAAAATCCTTCTCTGAAAATTTTATATAGGACCCTATACTTCAGATAGCAGGGCACTATGGAGATACATGGACTAACAGGATCCCTTGGAGAATGTGCCCCTTGATTCTACATGACCTTCAGCCTTCAGATTCTGATGTTCCAGGGTAAGTATTCCCACTAGTGACCTCTTACATCCTCTACTAATCTCTGTGGTTAGAAAGACAAGGACTTGTGAGGTCATGGAGGATGCCCTCCCACAACGAGCCAAGTTTGCCATCTACTCAAACCCACACAGAGGCATTTGACCTTAGCTGAGGGAACAAAAAAAAGTGGAAACTTCCACTTCACCTAAACAGTACCTGTTACACTTTTTATTTAATGAAACAGAATGCTAGTATTTAGTGTCTCTGAGCTAGGAAAAACAAACAACATTAAGTCTTATAATCATTGGACCCTCTATGTTCAATGATCCAGGGACTCCATTGCAAGGTAAACCAGGCTGTTTCCTAAAGTCTTTAACCACTGCTATCTGGGAAGAATATGGGCAACCATCATGAATTGCATGGACCCATTGAAATGCAATTGACCTATTCATTGGAAGAGAAGACTTTAAAAGTTGAAAAATTGGAAGCTAATTTATAATGGACATTGGGGCTGGGGCTGTAGCTCAGTGGTAGAGCACTTGCCTAACATGCATAAGGCACTGGGTTCGATCCTCAGCACCACATATAAATAATAAATGGATAAAATAAAGATTCATCAACAACTAAAAAAAAAGCATTAAAAAAAGTTATAATGGACATCTATTTTTTTCCCCTTTGGGACATTCAATACTTATTACTTTGATGAATGTATCTACTCTTTTAGAAAGAAGTCACCTCTCTTACCCTCTTTCTTTGTACTTTTTGGATGGGGAATGATGCCCCTGTCCTTCCAGGAATGGCTATAGCACCTGTCCCTGGCCAGTCAGCAAGTTCCACACTTCTGGCCATTGTACTCGGTTCAGAGATGGACATGTGACCTGGTAGGACAGGGAGATCCAATTCTGGGACTCTTTCTGGAACCGTCAAGGAGTGAGGTATTGTCTATTTCCATTGTGAAGGTTAAACTGGTACAATATAAGCCAGGAATTGCTAGTGGTTATGTATGAGAGCTAGTAACAAGGTGGATAGATCTGGGGCTTCCTTTAAGTAATTTCCTTGCCTATTAGGTGTTATGTTCACTCATGTTCCAGTTTTTGAAAGGAACAATGTTAACTTTTTAAGCTTCTTTCAATTTTGAAAACCTTTATTTAAAAACTTTTGTTGCTACTAAAGTAGGTACCCTTGGGGAAAGCCTTAATCACCTGTCCTAGGCAGGGCTCCAAGAATGGAAAAACATTCCTCTGTTGCTGGTATTTTTTTGGTGCCTATTTATAAAGCATATGTGCAGTTACATCGAGATTTCAACCCAACCCCATTGTACTCCTCTTCCTGTTCTGAAGAACCATGAATATTTTTTTCTGCTTGGTGAGCTGGGGTGATAGAGGCATGCATTCTCCACTAGGCTTTCAGTTGCTCTGATTTTATTCCTTTCCAATTCTTGGGCAGAGACTGTTCTTGGCTCTCACCTCTAGCAGGCTCCATGCCCTTACTTCCTCTGATGAGCAATGGGATAAATAACCTAGGCTTTGTTATGCTGTTTCCCAGCTTTGTCTCTTACGCAGGTTTAAATCACGAGAATTGATTGAAAATATTAACTTTCTTTGAATTTTTCATAAACAGATTGAATCAGATGTGGCAAGATCCTGAGAAAAGCCACCATTAGTTCCTGCAAATGACAACTCACTTCCTCTCCTTGCAGAGTTTCCTATGACTGTCGCATTTAGTAGGCACAGTTAAAGCCCCTTTCCAGCCTAGGAAGGTCCCAGCACCAAATTTACTTTATCAACTGGAAGGGCTTGCTCAGAGTTTCTTGGCAAATGTGTCAGTTGGGAAGGTTCCCTCCCCATTCCCATTTCTTAGACCCTTACAGAGTGACCATACAAACTTCCAAATGCCCCCACACTGCTACTCCTGGGTACAGTACAGAATTCACTTTCATAAGAAATTGGTGCAAAATGTCTCATTTGGGGGGCTGGGATTGTAGCTCAGCGGTAGAGCACTTGCCTCGCATGCGTGAGGCCCTGGGTTTGATCCTAAGCACCACATACAAAAGCAATAAAGACATTGTGTCCATCTACAACTAGAAAAAAAATTAAAAAAAAAAAAGTCTCATTTCGGAAGGGGCCCTTGGGAGGGTACTGGGGATCAAATCCAGGACCTTATGCATGCTAAGCATGATTTCTACCACTGACCCATATCCTTAGCTCTTTGCCCAAATCTCCCTGCCCCCTTTTTTAAAAAATATTTTTTAGTTGTCGAGGGACCTTTTTTATTCATTTATATGTGATGCTCAGAACCGAACCCAGTGCCTCATGCATGCTAGGCAAGCATCCTACCACTGAGCTATAATACCAACACCCCCCTCACTTTTGTATGAGGGATTAATACAGGGGTGCTTTACCACTGAACTACCTCCTTTTTACTTTTTTATTTTGAGGCAGGGACTCACTAAGTTGCTGAGGGTCTCCTTAAGTTGTTGAGGCTGGACTCAAACTTATGATCCTCCTGCCTCAGCCTCCTGAGTTGCTGGGATTACAGGCATGCTCCACTACCCCCTGGCTGCCCAATTCTTTTTTTTTTTTTTTTTTTGGTACCACTACCGGAGATTGAACTCAGGGGCACTCAACCACTGAGCCACATCCCCATCCCTATTTTGTGTTTTATGTAGAGACAGGGTCTCACTGAGTTGCTTAGCACCTTGCTGTTGCTGAGGCTGGCTTTGAACTCACAATTCTCCTGTCACGGCCTCCCTAAGTACTGGGATTACAGGCTTGCACCACTGCGCCTGGCTGCTGGCCAATTTGAGGAGATCAGAAGGTGGCCCACTTGGGAGAGTCTTAAAAGCCTTTGTTTAATTCAATTCAGTATTCTCAGAGGCTGCCCACAGGTTAGAGTCTCCAGTATCACAGAATCACTTTTTTCTTGCAAATCAAAACTACTTTAAGATTTCATCTCATGCCATTCAGAATGGTGGTGATTATCAAGAATACAAACAACATGAGCCAGACGCGGTGGTGCAAGCCTGTAATCCCAGCACTTAGGGAGGCTGAGACAGGAGAATCGTGAGTTCAAAGTCAGCCTCAGCAATGGTGAGGTGCTAAGCAACTCGGTGAGACCCTGTCTCTACATAACACACACAAAAAAATAGGGCTGGGGATGTGGCTCAGTGGTTGAGTGCCCCTAGTTCAATCCCCAGTACCAAAAAAAAAAGAAAAAAGAAAAGAAAGAAAAACAACAATAAGTGTTGGCGAGGATGTGGGGGAAAAGGCATGCTCATACATTACTGGTGGGACTGCAAATTGGTACAACCAATCTGGAAAGCAGTATGAAGATTCCTTAGAGAACCTGGAATGGAACCACCTATCTATCACCACCCAGCTATCCCACTCCTCGGTCTATACCCAAAGGACTTAAAAACAGCATACTACAGTGATGCAGCCACTTCAATGTTTATAGCAGCTCAATTCACAACAGCTAAACTGTGAAATCAACCTAGATGCCCTTCAATAGATGAATGGATAAAGAAACTGTGGTATATATATATACAATGGAGTATTACTCAGCAATAAAAGAGAATAAAATTATGGCATTTGCAGGTAAATGGGTGGAGTTGAAGAATATCATGCTAAGTGAAGTAAGCCAATCCCAAAAAACCAAATGCCAAATGTTCTCTCTGATAAGTGGAAGCTGATCCATAATGGGAGAGAGGACACAGAAAGAATGGAGGAACTTTGGTCTAAGGAGAGGGAGTGGGGATGGGACATGGGGACAGTAAAGATGATGTAATGAGATGGGCATCATAGCCCTAGCTTCATGTATGATTGCACATATGATGTGATTTATTGTTCGTGCCTCGTGGGTCTCCTCGACAAGCAGGGATCCCGAGAGACGAAAAGGGGTTTCTGGGGAAGACAAAGTGGGGTCTCACGGGACAAGGTTAGGGGTGATGGTCCGCAAAATCACTCCACCCAGACTCCAACGATAAGTAAGACTGCTCTGCTGGAGAGAGACACAGAACTCCTTTAATCCAGGAAGTACCGAGACTTATATAGGATCCTCGGACCAATCACGGCCTAAGGTTACAACCAATAAGGAGAATGGGAAAAGAGGGAAGGGAGGGGTTGAAGGTATAGGGAGTGCTCCTACAGTGATTCTACATCACATACAACCAGAGAAATGAAAAGCTGTGCTCCAAATAAATTATAAATAAATAAATAAATAAATAAAAATAAAAGGCAAAAAAAAAGAATCACTTTTTCTTACCATCTTTGGGTGGCGTGATTGAGAACTTGAAATTGAAGGATCTGGAGACATCCAAGACAGGATGACATAGCAAGGGAATGTTTGAGACGGAAGTGAAATAAACCACATTCAGGTATAGTGGCCTATATCTGTAATCACAGCTACTCAAGAGACTACGGCCTTGAACTTGTGATCCTCCTTCCTCAGCCTCCCAAGTCTCTGGGATTACAGGTGTGTGCTATCATCCCAGGCCCAGGACAGGATTTTGGAAGAGCAGATGAATTCTAGAGTTTTCTTTTCTTAAACTACACTAGTTCTGGCCCCTTGCTGTCTGAATGGATACTCTAGTTTCTGACCTGGTTTCTTACTCTGCATTCTGGGAATCACACTACATAAAGCAGCTATGGTAATCTAGAGTGTAAATACCACCAGCCACTTCCCTGTTTACCACCCTCCATTGCTCTCAACTACCACAGGACAGAGCCCGAGCTCTTGAGCTTGACCTGGAAGGCCCTCTGGCAATGATCCTCCTCTATCTGTCTGAACCCTCCCCTTAATGATTAACATGTTCTGGTGTTCCAGCCACCCCAAATAACTTGCATTTTCCTGAAGGCACCAGTCTTTCTCTTGCCTGGGTGCCTTTGTCTTTTCTAGGAACCTCCTTTCTCCTTCTTTTCCATAAATATCTTATTTTCATATAAAACTCCTGGGTTGGTCTGGATATGTAGTTTGGGGGTAAAGCACCTGCTTATCATGAGCCAGGTCCTGGGTTTGATCCCCAGTGTCACCACAAGCAAAACAAAACAAACAAAAAAATCCAGACTTCTGGCTTAGGAGCTCTTCTCCTGTGTTCTTCCAATCACTAGGATCACCTCTCTAGAAGAATTCTCATATTATTTTGTAACTCTTTGTTCATTTATCTATGATCCCTATTGTGCTGTGAATTGATCTTTTATTGATCTATAGGTTCACAATACTTAACATATAAAGAAAGCTAACTTTGAGAAAGCTAACTTCCAGGAACTTTGTTTTTATATTTTTTTGTGCCTGATAATAAACATTAATTTTTAAATTTTTTGCATATAATAGAACATTATGATTATACATAATAATGGGATCAATTAATATTTGTACATGTATACAATATAATTTAGTCAACTTCGTTCTCCAGCATCTCTTCTTTCCTTTCCCTTCTCCCCCCTCCTAGTTTTATTCCTCTATTCTACTGGTCTCCCTTCTATTTTCATGAGGTCCCCCCCATCTTTTTTGCCTCCCTTTTTTTCTCTCTAGCTTCCATATATGAGATAAAACATATGACCCTTGATGATCTGAGTTTGGCTTATTTTAATATAATACTTTCAATTTCCATCCGTTTTCCTGCAAATGATGTAATTTCGTTCTTCTTTATGGCTGAATAAAATGAACTCCATTTTGTATATATACTACATTTTCTTTATCCATTAGTCTGTTGATGGACACCCAGGGTGGTTGCATAGTTTGGCTATTGTGAACTGTGCTGCTATAAATATGGGAATGTATGTATCACTATAGTCTGCTGACTTTAACCCTTTTTTTTTTCCTTTGGTACTAGAGATTGAACTCAGGGGCACTCGACCACTGAGCCACATCCCCAGTTCTATTTTGTGTTTTATGTAGAGACAGGGTCTCAGTGAGTTGCTTAGCGCAGTGAGTTGCTTAGCGCCTTGCCATTGCTGAGGCTGGCTTTGAACTCGCGATTCTCCTGTCTCAGTCTCCTTAAGTGCTGGGATTACAGGCTTGCACCACCGCGCCCAGCTTTACTTTAACTCTTTAGGTATCCTAAATATTTTTTTTAATATTTATTTTTTAGTTATAGGTGGACAGAATATCTTTATTTTATTTTTATGCGGTGCTGAGGATAGAACCCAGTGCCTCCCGCGTGCTAGGCGAGCACGCTACCACTGTGCCACAACCCCAGCCCCTAGATATCCTAAATATTGAGAAGTTGGGTGAAGTGGTGGTTTCATTCCTAGTCTTTTGAAGAAACTTCATGTTGATTTCCATAGTGGTTGTACTAATTAAAAATCCCAATAGTGTGAAAGTGTTTCCTCCCCCGACATCCTCTCCAACATTTATTATTATTGGTATTCTTTTTTTTTTTTTTTTGATACTGGGAATTGAATCCAGTTGTAGAGCACCCTTGGGTTAAATCCCCAGGACTTAAATCCTCAGTTCTACCACTGAGCTACATTCCTAGTTCTTTTCATTTTTTATTTTAGGGTAGGATCTTGCTAAGTTGCTGAGGCTGGCCTGGAACTTGGGATCTTCTTGCCTCAGCCTCCAGATTTGCTGGGATTACAGGCATGCACCACCATGCCTGGCTCAGAGTCCAAACTCTTAACCTCTCTGTCATACTTTCTCTCAATCTGAATGAACACTTTGGGTTTTATCTAGCTCACAAAGTGTGATGATCGATGGGCTGGGATTGTAGCTCAGCGGTAGAGCGCTTGCCCTGCGCGCGTGAGGCCCTGGGTTCGATCCTCAGCACCACATACAAAAAGCAATAAAATAAAGACATTATAAAAAAAAATTAAAAAAAAAAAAAAGTGTGATGATCGAATGACACAATGAACGTGAAGTGGTTTTGAAGGCTGAAAACTTAAGTCAGAAACTTCTCATTTCCTCTAATTATCAGTTCTTTATTTCTTTTTCATTATAATAGAATTCCTGATGTTTAACTAGGCACATAGTTGCTTATAATAATAACTACATTTCCTAGCCTCTCTTGCAGCCAGGAATGGTCATATGACTCTGGGAAAATCTGATGGGAATAAAAACATGTCTACAACTTCCAGGACATGCCTTTAAAGGGGAGCAATCCACTGTCTTTTCCCCTTCCTTCAAGTTAGACTATGGATATGGTGGTGACAAGTGATCACCAGAAAGAAAGAGCCCAAGAACCAGGCATTGTGAGACTCAGACACTTGCCCTAGGTTGCTTATGCCTGGATGATTGTCAGGGAGGGAAAATAGCTTCTGTCTTTTTTATAGCCATTGCTATTTTGGATCTCTGTTATAGCAACTGAACCTATATTCTAACTTATATATATACATATATAGTCCACTTACAGGGGGAAGGATTATTCCTATTATTCCTATAGAGCAGCCCAGGGAAGGCACACATAGGCTATGTCTTAAGAATTAGTTTTCCAGCCAGATGTGGTGGCACATGCCTGTAATCCCAGAGGCTAAGGAGGCTGAGGCAGGAGGATCATAAGTTCAAAGCCAGCCTCAGCAATTTAGTGAGCCCCTAAGCAAGTTAATGAGATCCTGTCTCAAAATAAAAAATAAAAAGGTCTGGGGATGTGGCTCAGTGGTCAATACCTGGTAGCAAGAGAGGAAAATAATTATTTTTCTAGGCCAGGCACAGTGTTGCATACTCATAATCCTAGCTACTTAGGAGGCTAAAACAGGAGGATCACAAGTTCAAGGGCAACCTCAGCAACTTAGAGAAAACCTGTCTCAAAATAAAAATAAAAAAGGACTGGGGTGTTGTTCAGTTGTAGAGCATCCTTGGGTTAAATCCCCAGGACTGAGAAAGAATTATATTTTCCATCTGGGAGTGGTAACGCATGCCTGTGATCCCAGCTACTCAAGAGGCTGAGTCAGGAGGATCACAAATAGAAGGCCAGCTTGGACAATTTAGGGAGACCCTATGTCAAAAGAAAAAAAAAAAAACTCAAAAGTCAACTCCTCCAAACAAACAAAAGACAAAAATACAGGGTTGAGAATGTAGCTCAGTAGTTACTTATTTGTGAGGTCCTACATTCAACTCCCAGTACTGGAAAAAATCTAAAAGAAGTTAATTTTTCTTTCTCATTAAAAGATGTTACTATTTAACTAGTTTGATCTGGTCAAAAACCTAGGAGTCTTTTTCCTTTTCTCTTTTTGGTACTGCAGTTTTAACTCAGGGGCACTTTACCACTGAGCTACATCCCCAGTCCTTTTTATTTTTAATTTTGAAACAGGGCTTTGCTAAATTACTTAGGGCCATTGCTAAACTGCCAAGGCTGGCCTTGAATCTAAGATACTCCTGTCTCAGCCTCCAGAGTGCTGGGATTAAAGTGGTGACCGCAACACTCAGCAGGAGTCCTTTTTTCTTAAACAGCTTTACTGAGATACACTTAATATATAATAAACTGAATATATTAAAGTGTACAATTTGTTAAGTTCCCATCTAGGAAACCAGCTTCACAGTTAATACAATAAACACATCTATTACCACATAAATTATCTCATATTCCTTGGTAATGCTTTTTTTCTTCTACCTCTTTCCTAGTCTTCTTTTTTTTTTTTTTTGGTACTGGAGATTGAACTCAGGGGCACTCAACCACTGAGCCACATCCCCAGCCCTATTTTGTGTTTTATGTAGAGACAGGGTCTCACTGAGTTGCTTAGTGCCTCGCTGTTGCTGATGCTGGCTTTGAACTCGCGATTCTCCTGTCTCAGCCTCCCTAAGTGCTGGGATTACAGGCTTGCGCCACCGCACCCAGCTCAACTACTAATATTTTATTGCTTTAGATTTACTGCATTTTCTATAAATGGAATGCTATAGTATCTTGCACATGTTTACATGGCCTATTTCACTCAGCATATTTATTTGGAGATTAGGGATCATCTTTGATTCCTTTCTTTTATTGTCTCCTTCCTTCCCAACTATACATTTCTTCCTTTAACAAGTTTAATAACCTTTTCCTTAATCCATCTACTTCAATCTCCATTGGCATCCTTCTCCAGACCACCATCATCTCTCCCTTGGACTACTGCTATAGTCTCCTACTTGTTCTCCCTGTTTCTGCTTTTGCTTCCTCCAATCCATTTCCCACCCAGAAACCCACAATTTTCCCTTCAAAAATGGGATCAGCAGGGCACAGTGATACATGCCAGTAATCCCAGTGGCTTGGGATGCTGAGGCAGGAAGATGTGAGTTCAAAGCCAGCCTCAGCAATTTAGTGAGGCTCTAAGCAATGAAGACTGTCTCTAAATAAAATATAAAAAAGGACTGGGGAGCCAGGCGTGGTGGCGCGCACCTGTAATCCCAGCACTTTGGGAGGCTGAGGAGAATTGCAAGTTCAAAGCCAGCCTCAGCAACTGGCGAGGCGCTAAGCAAATCAGTGAGACCTTGTCTCTAAATAAATAAAACACAGGGCTGCGATGTGGCTCAGTGGTAAAGCGCTTGCCTAGCATGCGTGAGGCACTGGGTTCAATTCTCAGCACCACATATAAATAAATGAATAAAATAAAGGTCCATTGACAACTAAAAAATATTTTTAAAAAATAAATAAATAAATAAAACACAAAATAGGGCTGAGGATGTGGTTCAGTGGTCGAGTACCCCTGAGTTCAATCCTAGGTAGCAAAAAAACCCAAAAAAACAAAAACTGGGGATGTGGTTTAGTGGTTAAGTGGCCCTGGGTTCAATCCCTGGTACAGAAGGGGGGGGGAGGGATCATATTAATCTCCTGCTTAAAATAATTTAATAGCTTCCAATAACACTAGGAATGACAATGTAACCCTGACTGTAGTTTACAAGGTCTTACATAAGCTGGTGATATGTTCATCTCTCTGTTGTCATCTTGTATAATTTTCCTATCCAACTACATTGGCTTCTTCCTTTATGTTCTTCAAATATGTTAAGTCTGACCCATTTAAATTTCTTTGCTCTTGCAATTCCCTATGTCTGGAATGCTCTTTCCTCAGCTTTTGCTTGGCTGGCTCATTTTCATTTTTCAGATCTCATCTCAAATGCTCTCTCTTCCTGAGAACCTCCCACACCTAAGTGGCCTGCACCCAGCCATCTCTAACCATGTTGTACTTTTCTTCCTCAATATCTGAGATTATTTATTTTTATGCTTATGTGTTGTTTGCCTTTCTCCATTGGAATGTATGCTCCATGAGGTCAGGGAGTTTTCTCTTGATATTGCTCTATCTTAAAGGCCTAGAACAATGCCTAACAGATATATATATATATAAAAAATATATATATATTTATATATATATAAAATATATATAAATATATATATAAAAAAATATATATATATTTTTGGTACCGGGATTGAACTCAGGGGTACTCGACCACTGAGCCACATCCCCAGCCCTATTTTGTGTTTTATGTAGAGACAGGGTCTCATTGAGTTGCTTAGCGCCTCGCTGTTGCTGAGGCTGGCTTTGAACTAGCGATTCTCCTGTCTCAGCCTCCCAAAGTACTGGGGTTACAGGCATGTGCCACCACGCCCAGCCCTCACAGATATTTAATAAATATTTGTGGATTGAATAAAAATATATTGAAAATTGATAAGCAGATCTGAGGGGCAATAGAAGATCAAGATTCCACAACTGTGGATTGAACCTCAGGAGTACATCCTATAGTGTGAAGTCCTGAATGCAAAGTTTGTTTGTTTATTTATTTATTTATTTATGGTACTGAGGATTGAACTCAGGGGTATTCGACCACTGAGCCTTATCCCCAGCCCTATTTTTTGTGTTTTATGTAGAGACAGGGTCTCACTCAGTTGCTTAGCACCTCGCCATTGCTCAGGCTGGCTTTGAGCTCGCGATTCTCCTGTCTCAGCCTCCCAAAGTGCTGGGATTATAGGCTTGCGCCACCGACTGAAGTTTATTTTATTTTTTTCTACAAAAATAATACAGGAGCCAGGCGCGGTGGCTCACGCTTGTAATCCCAGCACTTAGGGAGGCTGAGACAGGAGAATCGTGAGTTCAAAGCCAGCCTGAGCAATGGCGAGGCGGTAAGCAACTCAGTGAGACCCTGTCTCTACATAAAACACAAAATAGGGCTGGGGATGTGGCTCAGGGGTCGAGTGCCCCTGAGTTCAATCCCCGGTACCAAAAATAAAAAACAAAAAACAAAAAAACAAAAATAATGCAGGCAGGCATATCATGGTTTTTCTTCAGGCAAGTGTCCAAGGATGGGAAACTCTTCAGAGTTTTCAGATACAGACTTTTCCTGTCATTTCAGAAGCTCCAGAGAGAGAAAGAAAATAACCATTTAGTTTGAAGATGTAGATGAGAGGAAAACATAGAAACATACTCCAGTGGCTTCACAGTTCACAAATGTATATCACATACTGTCAACTTTATGCTCAGGGTAAGTTTTATCCCCTCCCCCCACTTGTTTAACTAATGTGGTACCAAGAATTAAAGTGAGACTGGGGATGTAGGTCAGTGCTAGAGTGCTTGCCTAGTATATATGAGGTCCTGGATTTGATCCTCAGCACTGGAAAAAAATATATATGAAGGTTAAAAACTAGTCTGGAACCTATATATCTCATAGTGGTTTTTTTAAAAAGTATTTTTATGGACATAATACCATTAATTAATTAATTAATTAACTTATTTTTATGTGGCACTGAGGATCAAACCCAGTGCTTCACACCTGCCGGGCAAGAGCTCTACCACTGAGTTACAAACCCAGCTCCTCTCATAGAGTTTTGGTTGTTGTAAATGTGAAGCTACTCAGAGATTCCACAGCCAGGGCACACTGAACACTGACAACAGTGTGTGTGTGCGTGCGTGTGTGTGTGTGTGTGTGTGTGTGTGTGTTTGGTACTAGGGATTGATCCCAGGGGTACTCTATCATTAAGCTGCATCCCTGCAGAGTGCTGGGGTGCATGCCTGGAGGATTGCAAGTTCAAAGCACACCTCAGCAATTTAGTGAGGCCCTAAACAACTTAGTGAGACCCTGTCTCAAAACAAAACAAAACAAAAGGGCCGGGGATGTGGCTAAGTGGTTAAGCACCCTAGGGTTCACTCCTTGATACCAAAACCATACTAAACAAAACTACCTTTCTAGCCATTTTAAAAAATATTTTAATTTTTTTATTTTTAAACTTTATTTATTTTACTTTATTTTCCCATCATTCCCATTGACCGACACATCCAAGTCAGGAAATCCACTAGGCAGTAGTTAAAGAAACATGAGAGGAAAGGCTCAGGGCAGGAAACTACAGTTTCATTCAGGAACCAAGCAGGTCAGAGACTCCAATATTTTAGTTTTTGAGACAGGGTTTTACTAAGTTGTCCAGGCTGGCCACCAACTCAGCCTCAGCCTGGTGAGTTGCTGGGAATCACCACTGCACCTGTCTGAACATGGGTTCTTGCCCCAAAACCCTGAATCAGTTGAGAAAATCAATTGTCAGAAGAGAGCCAAGCCCGGTGTGGTGGCATGCCTGTAATGCCAAAGACTAGGGAGGCTGAAGGGGAAAATTGCAAGTTTGAGGCCAGCTTCCGCAACTTAGTGAGACCGTGTCTCAAAATAAAAAATAGCAGCTGTGCAATGGTGCACGCCTGTAATCCCAGCGGCTTGAGAAGTTGAGGCAGGAGGACCGCAAGCTAAAAGCCAGCCTCAACAACTTGGCGAGGCCCTAAGCAAATTCAGTGAGACCCTGTCTCTAAATAAAATAAAAAATAGGGCTGGGGATATGGCTCAGTGACTGAGTGTACCTGGGTTCTTCGAATTAACATTCAAAAAACTTCAGATGATAGGACATTGAAAAGAAAATTTAATATAATTGTGTTCACTATGTTGTATTTATGTTCACTATTAGGCAAAATCATGTCTTTACAGAAAAGAGCAGGTGAATTTGGAAAATGACCAAATAGGGGCTAGGATTGTGGCTCAGTGGTAGAGCACTTGCCTAGCATGTGTGAGGCACTGGGTTTGATTTTCAGTACCACGTATAAGTAAATGAGTAAAATAAAGGTTCATCGACATCTAAAAAATATTTTTTAAAACATGACCAAATAGAATTTAAAGAGCTAAAGTCTATAATTACTGAAATAAAAACCCAATTAGGGCTGGGATTGTAGCTCAGCGGTAGAGCGCTTGCCTCGCATGCATGAGGCCCTGGGTTCGATCCTCGGCACCACATACAAAGCAGTAAAATAAAGACATTGTGTCCATCAACAACTAAAAAAATATTTAAAAAAAACAAAAACCAATTAATGGTTTAAATAATAAACTAGATATGGTTAAAGAGAAAATTACTATATTAATGATAAAGTTGTAGAAACCCAGAGTATAGAACAGGGAAATAGCGTAAAGTAGAGGTTGAGAGTTGTAGATGCTTCAACATACTTCTAATGGGAGTTCTGTCAGAAGAGATGGGAGTCAACATTCCATGAGATACTCATTGAACATTTACCATAATTGACATGAATCTTCAGATTAACGAGGCATACTGTTCCAAGCAGGAAAAACAGACACACACCAGAGCAGATTGGCAGAATTCAAATGTGTGTGCCAACATGCCCTGCTCCCAAGTGTATATTTTAAAAAACACCAGAGAAAAGAGAACTTTGTAACAAAGTCATAAAAAGCAGCCTTACAGAGGACTTTTCATCATTATCAGTGCCTGTGAAGCACTGTGATAGGTATAGAAGTGGGTATAAATGGTGAGAAAACTGCTTGATTTAGAGGAGCATAGTCTGATACAAAGAATGTTTTTAAAAGGATGAAAGTGTTATGTCTTTTTTTTTTATTCTAGTGTTGGGGATGGAACCTAGGGTCTTGTGCATGTTAGGCACATACACTCTACCACTGAGCTACATCTTCAGCCCAAAAGGGTCATGTCTTAAGGGAGGAACAGATGTCTTGAGCTGAGTTCAGAGGAGAATTATCTTGTTCTGTATGACAGGGGATATGGTACCAATTTGCTGGACTCTGAAAGACAAACAGGACAATGCTAATTAGATCAACTTAACTGTTTATTGAACACATACTATGTATATGGTGTTACATTTGGAGCATTTTATCCTGAGTTCATTCATTTCACAATAATAGTGTTAGGTCAGTATTGTTAGGTCAATTATTGTTCTCAAATTAAATATGAGGAGATTAAAACTCATCAAGGATAAGTGAATTCCTGAAAACCACACAGCTAGTAAATGGAACCAGACCTGTGTTCAAGGTGGACCAAGCCTTGAGTCCAGATCTGGCTAGTTCCAAATTCCCTGCCCTTTTACCTCTCTAACAGTTTTTAGAATAGGTAAAACATTTTCATTTCCAAAAGCCAATTATTTTCTGTCCGTTTGGTTCAAGTACCAGGTCTTTTCACACTAGAGATTCTCAAGATGTGGTTTGCAGACAACTTGCATCATCAAGTCTTGAGGAGAGTTGCCAAATTTCCTGGCCCTATTCTCCAAGATTCTAAGTGATTAAGTTTGGAATGAGCCCAGAGAATGTTTGAGGTATTCCATGTTGAACCCAGGGCTTGGGGATACTGAGCGTGTGTTCCACCACTGAGCTACATCTCCAGCCCAGAATTTGTTTTACTTTCTTTGGTACTAGCGCTTAACTACTAGCCACATCCCCAGCCTTTGTTATTTTTTATTTAGAAATAGGGTCTCGCTAAATTGCTGAGATCGGCTATCCTTCTGCCTCAGCCTCCCAAGCCTCCTGGAATTACAGGCATGTGCCACCGCGACCGGCCTCGTTTGCTTTGTAAAGCAAACTTATTAGGTCGATCTTGAGAACCACTGTATATAGAAAGCCTTCGAAGAAATAAGTTCTTTGTAAGAACAGTCGAACTACGCTTTAAGTTTTCTAATGATGTTTTCCATATTGGTACGCCTCAAGCTTTGGTGTTTACTTTTCCTTGACAGCACAGGGACTAGTTGGAAAAATACACGACTGATGAGGGGTTGATCTGATCTTCATATATCTCACTTTAGAAGCACGCACTGAGCTATTTGTCAAATTGCATAAAATTCACAAAAAAAATCTGCCGTTTCGGCTTGGAAGATGTAGAGGAGCAAGTTAGACCTGACCAGTTACATGGTGAAGATCAACTAAATTGAAATCCCGAACATTTTAAGTGTTACAGGTCAGAGATGCTGGGGTAAGATAGCGGGCCTAGGGTTGCGGGGAGAAGACAAGGTGGTTTGACTCTTGCACAGGCGTAGAAGGGAAGCCGACAACCAAACCTCTGGGCGCGCCCTTCCCCCACTCTTTCCAGCATTCTTCCAGCGCGCAGGCGCATAGAGTGCATCAAGATGGCGGCCCCCGTGGATCTCGAGTTGAAGAAGGTAAAAGGGGTTGTTGAGCTGGCAGAACCTTCTGTTTGGGGGATGAGGGATATGGAAGGGAATATCGAGAGAGGCTGGTTCTTAGAAGGAAAGCGGCTACAGGGAGGGGGAACAGTTTCCTAGGGTCCTGAGGCGGGACCACCTGTCCTAGCTGGGGTTGTGGGCGAGCGGCTCTTGCTGGGTAGAACTGGTTAAGCTGGAGTGTTATCTGCTAATCGGGGGCCTATCTCCAGTCTGTTTCCCCATTCTGAGCTCTAGAGCCATTTCACTGCATTTGGAACCTTCAGGTATTCAGCTTCATGGTGAGAATCGAAGAGAGAGTTTCAAATGGAAGCCCCGTCCCATTTTGGACAGACTTGTCAAAAAAATCTAGTAAAGTTTTCCTGTAAAGTATCAAAAGGAATTGTATTTCTCCCTTTGTTAAAACAATAGCTTATAAATAGGTTGTTACTCAGAAACATTTGCCACCTAGGAGTGTTCAGGATTCTAACAACATACGGACCCCAAACCGTGTGTATTTTACTAGGTTAAATATGTTTTTCTAGAAAGGTTTCAAAGATGGGGACTATGTCCGGTATTGTCTGTTTTACCGTTCACTTTTTTTGTTCATTAGTTAGGTTCTTCAGGTGAGTAACATCTTAAGTGACTGCCTTTGTTTAACTTTTGCATAAAAAAACAGTACAGCCGAAATAACTGTTTCCTCCCAATGAAGCTGTTATTGCTCTGAGGATATTAGGTGTCTGTGCCCTGTTTTTTTGCCGTTCTTGAAACTTGTAAATTTAGCGCTTATGTGGTGTTTTCTTATTGTATAATATCTTGGCTTTAACAATGCTTGCTTCCTTAGCAAACTGTATACAGAGCGATCAGATAATACTTGGAATTTTATATTTTAAAAAATCATGCATTTGAAAAATTAACCATTTTTTTTCTGTTCAAATTTAAATCATTTCATGGTTTAGTGAAAAAGCTAACAGGAGTACAGTTGTGAATGACCTTACCTACATTTGAATTTGTTGATAAGAAACATGGACTATGAATGCAAATAGAAAATGATTGCATACTTTAATAGTTTGACAACCAGTTAAATAATAATAATAAAAAAACTTGTTTAAAGATTTTATCATCTAGGGCTGGGATTGTAGCTCAGCGGTAGAGCGCTTGCCTTGCATGCGTGAGGCCCTGGGTTCGATCCTCAGCACCATGTACAAAGCAATAAAATAAAGACATTGTGTCCATCTACAACTAAAAAAATATTAAAAAAAAAAAAAAGATTTTATCATCTAGTGGCTTTAAAATTTCTTTTTCTTTTTCCTTTTGGTGAAAACTAGTAGGAAATTAAAGACACCTGTCCACCTCCAGAGGAAATCTTTTGAAACCTTACTAGTAGGTGACAACAAAATCAGGACAAAAGTTAAGTAGTAGCCTTTGCCATGTATTGCAGCCCCCAAATGTTGTTAAAGCATAAATCTGACAGCATGTGAAAGTCATTCCAGGCACTTCAATAAAAGTATCCAAGAACTGTGTTTATCTTCCGAGTTAAGAGGTGTATACAAGGTGTATACATTTGGCCTGTATGTGCAGATGGAGATCATGATGCAATTCTGCCACTGCCTAGCATTTTCTCTCTCTGTTTTGGTCTTTTTCTTTAAAACGGCTGCTTTCTGAGTATTTGAGAAGTAGAATGAAAAGATTCTTCAACTTAGGGATCAGAAGAAATGGGTTGAAGGGCTGGGATTGTAGCTCAGCGGTAGAGCGCTTGCCTTGCATGCGTGAGGCCCTGGGTTCGATCCTCAGCACCACGTATAAATAAATAAATAAAACAAATGTCTATTGACAACTAAAAAATATTTTAAAAAATATTAAAAAAAAAAAAAAAGAAATGGGTTGAAGTATCTGCCTTTTTCACCTCATAGTTGTTCAACCTTGTACAAACCAGTTTTCTTTTTTAACTCATTTAGTTACTTGTTTGTAATATGTGAATGATGAAACTGCTACCCCTCACTTAGAATTATTGGGAGGGGTGAGATATGTATCATTATATCCCTCACTAAAGTTCTCAATAATATTCCTATGCCAGTATTTTGAACTAATGTGGGAAAATGCTTTGAAATCTAGTTGTGTAATACAAATCTAGTTAGTTGTTACTTTGATGTTTCTTGCTGTCTCTGGGTTTCATCCTCTAACTATTGGGTTTATTGTTTTTTGGCTACTTGATATGGTTATATTTATTTTATTTTATTTTTTTTTAAAATATTTTTGTTTTTAGTTATAGGTGTACATAATAGCTTTATTTTTATGTGGTGCTGAGGATCGAACCCAGTGCCTCGCACATGCTAGGCAAGCGCTCTACCGCTGAGCCACGACTCCAGCCCTTGATATGGTTATATTTAATGTGCATTTATTTTACTTTTTTAAATTGATTGCATCTTTTTTTATATTTTTTAGTTGTAGACACAATACCTTTATTTATTTACTTTTATGCGGTGCGAGGATTGAACCTAGTGCCTCACACTTGCTAGGCAAGTGTTCTACCATTGAGCTACAATCATAGCCCCTGATTGCATCTTTTAAGGAGAGGTAAATCCAGTATTTAGCATAGCTAATTGTAATGCTAATTGTGATTAACATTATACTTATATCAACTCTTTTTGGGGGAGGATACTAGGGATTGAACTCAGGGTCACTCAACCACTGAGCCACATCCCCAGCCCTGCTTTGTATTTTATTTAGAGACAGGGTCTCACTGAGTTGCTTAGCACCTTGCTTTTTCTGAGGCTGGCTTTGAACTCGTGATCCTCTTGCCTCAGACTTTATATTGACTCTTTTATGTTTGCATTAGTAAATTTCACAGCTTAGTCTCTGGTTAGGATGTTCTAATAAATTTGGATTTGACTTAAATGTTTTCTGTAAAATGTTTAAACTGCTAAATCAAGGACTTGTTTTTATCAGGCTTTCACAGAGCTTCAAGCCAAAGTTATTGACACTCAGCAGAAGGTGAAGCTTGCAGACATACAGATTGAACAGCTAAACAGAACGAAAAAGCACGCGCATCTTACAGATACAGAGATTATGACTTTGGTAGATGAGACTAACATGTATGAAGGTGTAGGAAGAATGTAAGTAAAATATGTCCTTAATGTTATCTTGGGAGAGCTTTTGTCTGAATTAAATCATAGAATTTGTTCTTTTTTTTTTTAAATGAGGAATTGGACCCCACATAGATATTGTTTAAATTGACATCTTGAAGTTGGATAAGGTGGTACATGCCTATAATTTCAGCTACTCAGAAGGCTGAAGCAGGAGTATTTCAAGTTTGAGGCCAGTCTTGGGCAACTTAGCAAGACACTGTCTCAAATATAAAAAAGGCGGGGGTTACAGCTTAGTGGTAGAGTGCCCCTGGGTTCAATCCCCAGTACCACTAAAAAAAAAAAAAAAAAGGCACTTTGAAGTACATTTCTTAAATATTTTACTGTTTTCTCTATGATTAGTTACTTAAGTGTGTAGCTTCAGTGTTACAAATATGATGTTTTTAAGGGGAATATGTTTGTGGGCATTTTTGTATGTGAAGATTTATTTTCATAGGTAGAGTTGTAATCTCCTTTTCCTTATTAGAGACCCTGTCTCTAAATAAAATATTAAAAAAGGGCCAGAGATGGGAGGGATTGAACCTGGGGCGGTTAACCACTGAGCCACATCCTCAGCCTGTATATATATATATATATATTTTTTTTTTAGTTGATGGACCTTTATTTATATGCGGTGCTGAGGATCGAACCCAGTGCCTCACAAATGGGAGGCAAGCACTCTACCACTGAGCCTCAATCCCAGCTCCCTGTTTTTATATTTTATTTAGAGAGACAGGATCTTGCTGAGTTGCTTTAGGACCTGGCTAAGTTGCTGAGGCTTAAAGCGGGGTCCTCCTGTCTCAGCCTCCTGAGCTGCTAGGAGTATAGGTGTGTGTCACTGTGCCTGGCCAAAACATTCTTAAGAGAGAATAGGTCTACTGCATATTCTCTAAGCAGAATATGAGGAATGGAAAAGCCGTTAAGTACAGGTCACATTCCATTACTATGAGCTAAAAGGAGAAGACTTTTATTTAGGTGGGGAAGGTAGGGGAGGAGGGTTTTTCTGGAATTTGGTCTTTATTTAAGTGCACCATTACTTCAAGTTTGGAGGTCTTTTAGTTAGAATGGAATTTGACCTCTGTCTTGGGATGACTTGTTTTGTGATTGATTTGAAGGAAGCATGTGTAAAATTTAGTAATGAATTTAGGATGACATCATGAGAAATAGACCCTGCTCATAACTGATTAATCTCTTTCTTTCTGGATAGGAGATAGATTACAGTAAACTTTTCTTTTCTGATTGGCTTTCTTAGAATGAAAAATATATCACATAAATTTTATCTCTGATGTTTTTTCATTTTGGCTTTTTTTTTTTTTGGTACTGGGGATTGAACTCAGGGGCACTCGACCACTGAGCTACATCCTTAGCCCTATTTTGTGTTTTATGTAGAGACAGAGTCTCATTCAGTTGCTTGCTTAGCGCCTCGCTGTTGCTGAGGCTGTCTGTGAACTCGGAATTCTCCTGTCTCAGCTTCCCTAAGTGCTGGGATTACAGGCTTAAGCCACCGCGCCCGGCTATCATTTTGGCTTCTTTTTAAGAAAGAGATTCCCAAATTGAGATTCATTAATGGGACAAAAGAATTGGGATAAGAACAAAGTAGAATCCTTGATTATGTGTCTGTGTAGTATGAAGTTCATTAGTATTTACTATAGGGTGATTTTTATTTTTACTATGAATATCCTGAGGTCTTTAAAACAGTAATGCTAGCTTTTCTAGCATGATTGTTAATATATTGTGCTTGGATTTTACATCCTTTGTAACAGCTAAAGAATCTTTTTCAAAATAGAAACATTTTTTCAGTATCTTTGGCCTTTTGAGCTACACTGAAGTTTTTATCTTTAATTGGAATTATTTCATTTATTGAACATTCTGCAGAAGTGATAGAGTTGCTTGTTTTTGTATATATCTGAAGTGTTCCAGATAGGTTATATTGCATGCAAAGAATTTCAGAGTTTAAAGGCTTGGATATGAATTAGTGAATAGTAGAATGGTGTTTTCAGAAGATTTAGTTCATATAAATCATGTTTTTTTAAAGAAATGTGTAGTTTTAAATGTTTGGACAGTCTTTGGTTTTAAATTTGACTTTTGTGCTTTCTACATCTTACTGGGAATATGAGTTTGACCCTGCATTGTAGGGCATGTAAGGTGAATACTGTTTGTTGTTTGGCTAGAGTATTAGTGCCCTGAAAGGAAGAAAAGACTTGCTGAGTATTAGTCTGGTCATGAGGATGTTCTCTTTCTTGATGCTAAACCTGAAATATCTATTTCTGAATTTATGATCTTGAGTAATCTTGGGTATCATTGTGATTCACTTCTTTAATTCTAGTGTTTACCTTAAAATGTCTTTTGAATATTATTTGGGAATTCTGATTACAATATTAATTTTCCCAAATTTTTATTTTGAAGTCACATATTATAAGATTCAAAACTCTTTGTTTTAGAACCTACAGTAAATTTTTCCATTGTGAAATTCAGGCCTCATTATTTCTTGCTTAACTATTGTAATAGCATTTTCACTGTTCTTCTTGCTTTCGTTTTGTCTGTTCACATCCATTCTTTATATGTCTGCCAGACTCGATCATGTTAATATTTTTCATAAAATCCTTTGTGCATCCCTTTGTTGTCCACAGGATAAAATCTAAACTTAGTCTAGCATTCATGGCCATTCATAATGTGTCCTTAAATTACCTATCTAGCCTCAGGTCTGCCAGGCTCAGGATAGCACATAAATTTTATTTCTTTTGGTTTTGCATTATCTATTGGGGACTTGAGGTTTTATGTGGTCTTTAAACATGCTCTAATTGATTAGTAATACCTGTTATGGGGGAAGGGTAGAAGAGTACTAGTGTCTGTACTAGCAGTTGTGTCTTTACTGTGGCTATTTGGGTTTTCTCGTCTGTTTCCTCATTTCTTGGTATAATGTCTGGCACAGAATAGGTGTTAAATGTGTGTTGATTTGAGTTGAATCTGATTTTCTCTTGCCTGAAATAATTATATTTTTCTTTTGGTTCTTTAAAAGAAAGTTATGTTAGAAAGTGTTAAGACACTTAATCAGTGTTTATTTTAATATATGATTTTAGTCAAGATGAAATTATAAAAGTAACATTTGGATTAAGGTCAGAATTTCTGACCAAATTGTCCTTTTATCTGAAAGGATTAATCTGACAGGATTGTTTGTTTGTTTTTTTGGTACTGGAGATTGAACTCAGGGGCACTCGACCACTGAACCACATCCCCAGCCCTATTTGTGTTTTATGTAGAGACAGGGTCTCACTGAGTTGCTTAGTGCCTCCTCATTGCTGAGGCTGGCTTTGAACTCGCGATTCTCCTATCTCAGCTTCCCTAAGTGCTGGGATTACAGGCTTGCGCCACCACGCCTGGCTTGTTTGTTTTTTAAAAAAGCATTTTTAGTTGCAGATGGACACAGTGCCTTCATTTTATTCATTTATTTTTATGTGGTGCTGAGGATTGAATCCAGTGCCTCACATGTGTTAGACAAGTGCTCTACCACTGAGCCACAACCCCAGCCCCTGATTGTTTATTAACTCCATTGAGAAAGTTGATTAATTCTAAATGCTAGTTAGAAATGACAATGTAGAAAATCCAAATCTTTAGAAATATTTGGAGGGAAGTATAATTCTTGGAGAATAAAGGCTGTTCTGTGTATACTAATATCAGCATAATAATAGTATCTATTTTACCTGCCTCATCTTCCATAGAATGGAAGTCAAATTTTTCTTTTAAGGACATGTGTTTAACAAATCACTGCAGATCTGCATGCACTGTAACTCATAAATATGGAGATATTTGAAAGTAAATAGTTCTTAAACATGGCTAATTTTGGTTCAAAACAAAGAGAGTCAAACAACAGGATCAGAGAAGATGAATTGCTATATACTGTAAGCTCCTAGTTAGTACTACTCATTGCTCAAAGTTATATTCCATCCAGTCTTTTGGCATGTTGCCAGCACATTTTAGTTCTCTTACTTCATATTCTTTGGAGAGGCTGTTATGTAGCCTGATACTACTACCACCAATTTCTAGTTTTGCTACTTAAGCTGTTTGTGAGCTGACCTCACCATACTGCTTTGAGAAGTATGATGAAAGTTACAACTGTGGGATGATCTGTCTGAATATTTGGAAGTGTTTGTCTTTGCATCTTTCTAGCATGCAAGGAGGGAATACAAATCTTAAATAAATGTGATGTGAATATTTCTTATATCTTTTCAATTTTTTTCATGAATAAGAACTAACTTTTAATTACTTGTACGGGTTTTCTTCTTTGCACAGAAGATAAGTGTTTTAAAAATTATTTTAATGTTTTTGTTAAGAATTATATTTCAAAGTACACATAACTGAAATTTAATCATGCTAGCATTTCAAAGGACCATCATTAGAATAAATGTCAAACTTATTTTATTACAGTAGATAATTTATTAACAATATGATCCTGACCCTGATTTGATGTGAGGACTTATTATTCTAATACCCTTTTTATTTGAGCATTACAAAAATAACATTTCTAATTTCCAAAAGAGACAAATTAGGCTTTTATTTTTTTAATATAGGAGGAACTTGAGTAGATTAGCCTTTGGGAAAAATCATAAGTGTCTTTTTAAAGCTTGAACCTAACTAAATATAACTTTGTGCCATATTTAAACTAATTTAGAGATATGTTACCATTCTGTGGGTATTTTTTTACATTTAAGGAACTAAGAATGAACAATGGTATAAATCCACCAACTAGATAAGTGTCTAGCAATGCAGAAATTGCTGTTTGGGAGCAGGGTTGCTATTTCTACTTGTTGAAGTAATTTAGTGGTTGATCTCTGATGGTTGAAAGATCCAGAAGTATAAATTTAAGATAAATGTCACACAAGTAGAAAGTTAAACAGTAGATGTATTCCTGATAGGTAACACATTTTAAAAAGCCTAGTGAAGCAGTTTTTCACTTAATTAGGTTGTAAGAATATGAACTCTTCAGGACAGCTTGGTTGAACTACCTTTAGTTTAAAATCTTAGGTTGGTTTTGTGGGGGTCTTGGTATTGTGGATGTTCCTCTTAATTTGAATTGTGATATTTGGTCAAGGCAAGATGAATAATTTACAATTTTTCTAAGTACAGTCATGTTAAATATTAATAGAAAACCTGCTGCCTTAGGTTTTATAGTCCTTTTATATTTTCATGTAACTTTAGAGTTGATCTTCCAGCCAATTTGATTTGGGTTTTTTTTGGGGGGGGGTACTGGGGGTACCCCCGGTACTACGGGTATTTAACCACTGAGCCACATCCCCAGCCTTTTAATTTAGAGAAAGGGTCTTGCTGAGTTGCTTAGGGACTTACTAAGTTGCTGAAGCTGGCTTTGAACTCACCATCCTCCTGCGTCAGCTCCTCAAGCCACTGAGATTACAGGTGTGCGCCACTGCACCAGGCCTGATTTGAGATAATTTTAAAGTTGGGAAATAGTCACACTATATTTTATTCTTGAGATTAGAAAATAAAGTTAAAACATCTTGGAGTAATAAGTACTGTTGATAGTGTAGTAAAAATAGTCATATTGTTGCTTTCATAAAATCAAGTTTAAATTTTTAGTGCTTACTACAGAAGGAAAAATATGTGTAGAATACTTTTGGTGTGAGAGCCATATTGCAAATTTATAAATTCTTTTAATGCTCTTTAAAGGTGTTAGTGTTATTTTAGAGTGGAGAAAACAAAGATAAGATATTTTGTAGTTTTTTTATATTTTGGATTTTATTTTGAAAGTTCTTGGTGCTCAGCTGCTTTTACTAGTAGAATATGACCCACCCTTGTTTTGTTTTTATACAGAGCCATTTAAAGTCATGGCTTTCATTGCTCAGAGTTCTAAGGAGGAAAAAAAGAAAAACAACTTTTCCTGTTGTGCACAGGGAAATGACTTCAGTTCTGTTGATGTCAGAATATGTATGTAACCCCAGATGGACACACGCTCCTCTTCCACAGATGTAGTACTCTAGGGAGAGATTTTTGAGTAATGCTCTTAATTTCCTTAAGTTGTCAGTGATTTGAAAACTTGGTGTTCATTATAAATGTCCTGCTGCTGTCTAGAATGACATCACTGTTTTTTATGTCAGGAGAGGTTAGCAAACATTTGCGTAAGAGGTACATACTCATGTTTCTTCTACAGAAGAGTACTTTTAATAATTCTTTCCCTATTCCCCCAAATCTGAACATTCTCATTGAAATACAAGAAATTAATTTTAGAAGTCTGTTGTTAAAAAAGTTTTAAAAAGTCTGTTATCTTGAGGAGTATTAACATGTTAAAATAGAGTATTTAATGAGTCCTTGTTATGGGCTTACTTATTTTAGGCTTTGAACTTGTTTAAAAAACATAAATGTAATTCATTCATTGGTTTACTTGGAGGACTTTGTTTCTATAGTTCCTGACATCAAACAACCTGGCCCTTTTTTTTTTTTAATATAAACACAAAGAATTTTACAAAACTGGCTTTGTTGGATAAAAGTAGTAGTTTTGCAATAATAGGATGTTACTTCAATATGTCCCAAATGGTGATAAGCAAGAATCAATGTAGTGGCGCACACCTGTAATCCCAGTGGCTGGGGAGGCTGAGCCAGAAGGATCCTTGAGTTCAAAGCCAGCCTTAGCAATGACGAGGTGCTAAGCCACTCAATGAGACCCTGTCTCTAAATAAAATACAAATTAGGGCTGGGGATGTGGCTCAGTGGTTGAGTGTCCCTGAGTTCAATTCCTGGTGCCAAAAATAAAAGAAAAAAGGAATCAATGTAGTTAACTGAGGGAGGGTTGAAAAGTACCATTTTATTTGCTGTTTCTATGTAAATAAAAATAAAAGTAGCTGCAGTCTTGAATTGTTGCTTTGTCCCTGAGGAATTGTGTGCTGTAACTGACTTAACTCTACTTGAATTTCTCTGAAAAGAAAGCAGTACCAAGAATTTTCTGATTTTAGCTGCCACTTAAAGAGGCAGATTTAAGAGCAATTTAGTATCTAACCTGTTTTGAGATGACTGAAATGTTCGTGTCAAGGAATATAATCTGCTTAATGAAATATCCAAAAAAGAGGTCAGAAAAATATTGACCTAGAAGGTAAGAGTCAGTCCACATGTATGAACAGATGGTTGGTAATGGCTTGTTAGTAGTCTTTTCTTTCTTATTACTTATATTAAGAATTGCTGGGGGGCCTGGGATTGTAGCTCAGCGGTAGAGTGCTTGCCTCGCATGCGTGAGGCCCTGGGTTCGATCCTCAGCACCACATACAAAGCAATAAAATAAAGACATTGTGTTCATCTACAAATAAAAAAAAATCTAAAAAAAGAGAATTGCTGGGTAGTACAAATAATTTTTACCTTGATGAGGTAAGTAAGCTTGGAGTGTTTTGCTTGCACCGTTTATTCCTGTGCTTTTGTGAAGAATGTATGCACATTTTATTTTTAGAGTTTAAGTTTGGATATGTCTGGGAGAGTATCTCATTGTCCTGTCCAGGAACTCTCTTACCAGTTCTTGTTTTGAGGAAGATTAGTTAACTTGAAATGGACCAGATTTCTTTAAGATAGTGTAATTTTGGCTTGGCTTTGAAGCGGATTTGAGATGTTCTCATATGAAAATTTGCACAGTATCAGAAGCCTAGTATTAAAAATGTATTTTTAGGGGCTGGGATTGTGGCTCAGTGGTAGAGCGCTTGCATTGCATGCGTGAGGCACTGGGTTCAATCCTCAGCACCACATAGAAATAAAGATATCATGTCCATCTACGACTAAAAAAAATTAAAAAAATAATGTATTCTTAAACAGAGAAGAGCCTGACTACCCTAAGCCCAACTTTTATGTATTATTTATTTAGGTACCGAGGATGGAACTCAGGGGTGCTCAACCACTGGGCCACATCCCCACCCTTGTTTTGTGTTTTATGTAGAGACAGAGTCTCACTGAGTTGCTTAGTGCCTTGCTTTTGCTGAGGCTGTCTTTGAACTCACAATTTTCCTGTCTCAGCCTCCCAGAGTGCTGGGATTACAGGCATATGCCACCGAGCCCGGCTATGTCCAGCCTTTTATATTGGTTCAGAGTAAAAAGATTTGAACCATAGTATGCATCCTCTGTGTGTGTATCTGATGGAGACTTTTGCATTTGTGCCTAAGTTTTTTTTTTTTTTAAAT
>PVHX01015789.1:0-45411 GCA_004024805.1 Geosciurus inauris
AAATCTCTAAAATCAGAAATGGATGAAGGGAGGGCTGGGGAAGTGACTTAGTGGTAAAATGCTTGCCTAGCATGCATGAGACTCTGGGTTTGATCCCAAGCACCAAAAAAAAGAAAGAAAGAAAGAAAGAAAGAAAGAAAGAAAGAAAGAAAGAAAGAAAGAAAGAAAGAAAGAAAAGAAAGGAGAAGAAGAAAAGGGAAGAAAAACCAGACATTATTACCAACTTTATATAATAAAAATAATTATAAAAGAATACTATGAGCAAATGTACTCCAGTTAGATAATCTAAACAAAATAGGTAAATTCCTAGAAATACAATTTCCTACCAAAGCTAACTCAAGGAGAACTAGAAACTCTTAAACAACCTTTAACAAGTAAGAAAATTAATTTCCCAGAAAGAAAAGAAACAGATGGCTTCACTGGCAAATTCCACTAAACATTTAAAGAAGGAACACTAATTGTGCTCCAACTATTATTAAAACTTTAAAATGAGGGACACTTTCTAACTCAACTGAATTTAGCAGCATACTAAAATGATTATGCATAATCAGCTTATTCCCAAGAATGCAAGAGTAGTTCAATATATGAAAATCAATGTAACATACCACATTAATAGACTAAAGGAGAAAAAAACACATATGCATATCAACTGATGCAGAAAAAAGTTGATGTTGACAAAAACTCCAACACTTTTTATAATACAAATACACAACAAACTGGAATAGAAAGAAACTTCCTCAACATGATAAAGATAATGTTTCGTTTTGTTTTTTAAAAGCCAGTTAACATCATTCTCAATAGTGAGAGACTGAAAGATTTTCCCCTAAGATCAGGAGGAAGACAAAGATGTTCACATTAGCCACTTTTATTTACCACACTACTAGAATTTCTAGCCAAAGTAACAAGGCAAGAAAAAGAAAGAAAAGTAATCCAAATTGTAAATGTAAAATGATCTCTATTCACAGACGGCATGATCTTATATGTAGAAAACCCTAAATAACACACACACACATACACACACACACACATACACACACACAAAACTATTAGAGTTAATGGACAAATCAAGCAAAATTGCAGCATACAAATCAACAAACCTGAAATCCTAGCTATTTGGGAAACTGAAGCAGAAGGATTGAAAAATTTGAGGACGGCCTGGACAACATAGCAAAACCTCACCCCCAAAAAATCAAAACACAAAAAATCCATTGTACTTCTGTACATTACTACTAAACAATTCAAAAAAGAAATTTAAAAAATTCCATTTGCAATAGCTTCAAAAAGAATAAAACATTTAGGAAAAAAATTAACCAAGAAAGCAAAAGTATTTCGCACTGAAAACTAAAAAACATTGCTGAAAATAATTAAAATAGCCCTAAATAAATGGGAAAAAAACTGTGTTCTGGACTGGAAGATTTGATATCTGTAGTACTATACAGACTCAAAGCACTTTATATCAAAATCCCACTGTTTTTTGTATAAATGGAAAACCCCATCTTAAAATTTATATTGGAATCTCAAGGGAACAAAATAGCTAAAATAATAATGAAAAAGAACAAAGTTGGAGTGCTCAGACTTCTTTATTTCAAAACTTACTGCATGCCAAGTTTGGTGGTGTATTCCTCTAATCCCAGGCACTCAGGAGGCTGAGGCAAAGGCTCACTTGAGCCCATGAGTTTGAGACTAAGCCAGGCGTGGTGGTGCAAGCCTGTAATCCCAGCACTTAAGGAGGCTGAGGCAGGAGAATCGCGAGTTCAAAGCCAGCCTCAGCAACGGCAAGGCACTAAGCAACTCAGTGAGACCCTGTCTCTACATAAAACACAAAAAAATAGGGCTGGGACGTGGCTCAGTGTTCTAGTGGCCCTGAGTTCAATCCCTAGTACAAAAAAAGAAAAAAAAAAGAGTTTGATACTAGCCTAGACAACATAGCAAGACCCCTCCATCCAAAAAAGTAAAACTTACTGCAAAGCTGCAGTAACTGGTATGGTACTGCTATAAGGATAAATATATAGACAAATGGAATAGAACTGAGAGGCCAGAAATAAACTCTCACATCAAACATGGTCAGTTGATTTTGGGCACAACCATTCAATGATAAAAGAACAGTTTCTTCAACAAACGGTGCTGGAAAAACTGAATATCCACATGCAAAAGCTTTAAGTTAGGTATTTACCTTACATCATAAAGAAAATTAATTCAAAATGGATCAAAAAACTAGATTTAAGAAGTAAAATCATCATTACTTTAGATTTAGCCAGTTTCTGAAATATGGCACCAAAGAAAAAAGAGATAAATTAGACTTGATTAAAATTAAAAATTTTGAGGCAGTCACAGTGGCTCATGCCTATAAACCCAGCAACTCAGGAGGCTGAGGTAGGAGCATCACAAGTTCAAGTCCAGCCTCAGCAATTTAGCAAGACCCTCTCGCAAAATTTAAAAAATAAAAAGGGTTAGGGGTGCAGCTCAGTGGTAAAGCACCCCTGATTCAATCCCCAGTACCAAAATAAATAAATATATATATTTTATATATATATATATGAAATAAATATACCACTGTATAGCTCAGTGGTACAAAATTTTCCTAGCAGAAAGCCCTGGGTTTGGGGCTGAGATTGTAGCTCAGTGGTGGAGCACTTGCCTAGCACGTGCGAGGCAGTGGGTTCGATCCTCGGCACCACATAAAGATACATAAATTTTTTAAAAAAATTGTATTGTGTCCATCTACGACTTTAAAAATATTTTTTTTAAAAAAAGCCCTGGGTTTGATCCCCAGCACAGAGGAAAGAGGAAAAAAAAACTCTAAAACTAGTTGTCAATGAACCTTTATTTTACTTAGTTATATGTGGTGCTGAGAATCAAACCCAGTGCCTCACACATACTAGGCAAGTGCTCTACTACTGAGCTACAATCCCAGCCCTCTAAAAATCTTTATGCATTGAAAAACACTATCAACAGAGTGAAACGACATCCTCACAACGGGATAAAATTTTATAAGTCATATATCTGAAAGCATTTATTATCTAGAACATAAAAGAACCCCTACAACTCAACAACAAAACAGCGAACAAACCACTTTTTAAAAGGGCAAAGGACTTAGGAATACATTTATCCAAAGCAGCTTTGTAAATAGCTAATGAAAACATAAAAAGATGCTTAACATCATCAGTCATCAGGGAAAAGCAAATCAAAACCAAATTGACCCCAGCACCATAAAAAAAAAATCGAGAAATGACTTTATACCTACTAGAATGACTATAATAAAAGTACAGAACAGGCCAGGCACGGTGGCGCATGCCTGTAATCCCAGCATTTAGGGAGGCTGAGACAGGAGAATCACGAGTTCAAAGCAGCCTCAGCAACGGCGAGGGGCTAAGCAACTCAGTGAGACTCTGTCTCTACATAAAACACAAAATAGGGCTGGGGATGTGGCTCAGTGGTCGAGTGCCCCTGAGTTCAATCTCTAGTACCAAAAAAAAAAAAAGTACAGAACAGCAATTACCAAAAAAAAAAAAAACTTAAAAAAAAACTATGAAGAAGATGTAAAGAAATCAGAACCCTTGTGCATTGCTGGTAGGAAGGTAAAATGGTGCAGCCACTATGGAAAACAATTTATTCCAGAAAAAGTTAAATATAGAATTACCATATGACCCAGAAATTCTACTCTGATATATACCCAAAAGAAGAAAACAAGGACTCAAACAGATACCTGTACACTAATGTACATCACTGAATTATTGACAAAAGGTGTAAAAAACCCAAATGTCCATCATTAGATGAATGTTTGAGCCAAATGTGGTACATGTGTACAATGGAATATTTTTCAGCCATAAAAATGAGTGCGGTTCTGATGAATCATCACAATACGAATGAACCTTAAAAACATTAAGCTAAGAAATAAATAACAGGATAAATATCATACGACAGCATTTATATAAAATATCTAAAATAGGCAGATTCATAGAAACAGAAAGTAGATTAAAGTTCATCAGGGGATGAAGGGAGGTGGAAGAGGGAGGTATTGCCTAATGGGTACAGAATTTCTGTCTGGGGTCATGAAAAAATTTTAAAAATAGCGGTGATGGTTGCACAACATGTGAATGTAATTAATGCCACTGAGTTGTATATTTAAAATGGAAAATTTTAGCCAGGCATGGTGGTGCACGCCTATAATCCCAGTGACTCTAGAGACTGAGGCAGGAGAATCCCAAGTTCACAGACGACCTGGGCAACTTAGAAAGTTTAGGGTAATTATCAGCTCAGCATGTTCTCCATATTTCTAGATGTCAGTAGCTCTGCCATATGCTTCAAAAAGTAAGACAGTTAAGATGTTTTTCTTTCTTTTCTTTTTGGTACTGGGGATTGAACCCAGGGGCACTTCTCGCTAAGTTGCTGAGGCTGGCTTTGAACATACTATCCTCCTACCTTGGCCTCCCAAGTCACTGGAATTACAGGCATGTGCCACCATGCTCAGCCCCATACATAAAGTTTTCCGGGAACACACCACACTCATGCTCATGAGTGCTTTCATATCACATGGTAGAGTTAAATGTGGAGTTCACAGCCAAGCATTCTTGTAAAGTTCAGAGTTTGCCAAAACTGATCTGAACCCACTAGACTAACCTGCTAATTCAACCAGGATTGTTAACATTTTACAGTCACATTGGTGTTTGTTTATAAACTCAACTAACTGTTGTCCAGTTGTGGGGCCTGTTTGGGGTTGCTTTCGTTTGGATCTGAAATGTCTCCTAAAGGCCCATATGTTAAGGACTTAGTCCCCAGCTCATTGCGTTATTGGAAGTAGTGGAGTTTTTAAAAGGTGGGACCTAGTGGGAGGGACTTAGGTCTTTGGGGTATGCCCTTGAAGGAGATATTGGGACCTTGGCTCCTTTCTCTTTGCTTCCCAGCAACCATGAAGTGAACAGGCCTCCTCTGCCATGCACTCTCCCCGCAGTGTACTGTGCTACCACAGGTCCAAAACAACAGGGCCAATTGATCATGGACTGAAACTTCTGAAACCATAAGCTAAAATAAACTCCTTATAAGTTGATTTCTCTCAGGTATTTTGTCATATTGATGGACAGCTGGATAACACAGGGCTTGACCTGTCTTGCCAAGAAAATATAGGTCAATTGGAGGCCTACTGGGGAGCCTCTGTGTTCTCACGTAGAGTCATGCATGCCCCAATTTTTTAGGGACATTGCAACCAGGACCTCCATGAGGCCCATAGTGTTAGACTAGTCTATCTGGAGTCTGAATCAGTTAACAATGCCTCACATCTGCCATTCACTATTGGGAGCAGACAAGAATGAGTTCAGCCTTAGGAATGCATCATCTCAAATAGAGAGTTGCTATTGCTTGGTTTGCTTCCAAACTCCCCCTTCCTCTTGGTATTCCTCCTTCCATTTTCTCCAGTGTCCTAAGTAAATTTTTGAAAAAGACAGAGAGGGTAAAAGAAACTTCTCTCTTGACAGCCCCACTACCTGTACCCACTGCTTCCCAAATGTCATGCTGGCAGATCACAGTGTGCAACCACCCCTCTTCTCAGTGAGGTCTTCTGCAGCCCCTACCCCAACTCTGTTTCCAGGCCGGAGGGTGGAGAGGGAATGGTAGGATGGAATGTGAGCTGGCCCAGGCCTTCTTCAGAAGGAGGAAGGGACAGCTGCCCTAACATTAAATGTTTGTGGAGCCTTCTCTAGGCTACCCAAGGTGGGACAGGTGTGTGTGTGTGTGTGTGTGTGTGTGTGTGTGTGTGTAGAGGTACTCTGGAGGTGCTCATAGATCATGGACCTTGTTGGGCAACAGGAAGTGAGAACCACAGAAAACATGGGCAGAGGGACAATCTGTGATTTGATGGCCCATGTAACTCCCAGGCTGTGCTAGACCATAGCAACAAACATCCCTGCAGATTTTTTTGTTGTTGTTGTTTTGTTTTGTTTTGTTTTTGGTACTGGAGGTTGAACTCAGGGGTACTTGACCACTGAGCCACATCCCCAGCCCTATTTTATGTTTTATGTAAAAACACAGGGTCTCACTGAGTTGCTTAGCGCCTCGCCGTTGCTGAGGCTGGCTTTGATCTCGCGAGTCTCCTGTCTCAGCCTCCCAGAGTGCTGGGGTTACAGGCATGTGCCACTGCACCCAGCCCATGCAGATCTTATTAGAACAATTATTAATCATTAGGAATCATTATTGCTTAATTTGGCTTAACTTACTTTCCACTCATGCCTAGGCTCGCATCTGTCCCAGATTAGAAAGTGATTCCGATGTCACGATGCCATTTGAGACCAAAACCAGCAGCCCCAGTAGCCAAGAAGGCATTTCAGGATGATGTGGTGGAAAAGAGGGATTCCTGGACTTGCAGGGAGCAGGGAGTGTTTAGACATCATCCCTGACCACCAGGGACTTAGAATAGGATCCAGGGAAAGGAGAACCCCACACCCCACAGGCTAAGGGGTTGTCTTTTCAGCTACTTCTAGTATTTGGACCACTTCTTTAGGCTGCAGGAAGGAAATCCCTCCAATGTAATCTGGCCATGACTTCTTGCACTTCCCCAATATAAAAACAAAATGCTGCCTCTCCACAGATGCCTCCAGCTTGAAGACCAAAGAGTCACTGGTACCTTCCTTTCATTCGAGTGACTGTTTGCATTTCTCCTGCATTGGCCCCTACCCCAAGCCTCCACCCTTTAATGAGCCATACTGGCAAAGGAAATGCCAGCAAACTGTGTGGGTGAGGGGGCCTGAGCACCTCAAAGTAGAATTTGGCTGGAGGAAGAGGTATATCTTGATGTCATCACTATTCAAGTGACTGTAGGTTCTTCCTGCCCAGCTCTGGGTAATGAACTCAGCAGCTGGTGCTGGGCAGAGACAAAGCTTTGAAGCCACAAACTGGGGTGTTGGGTTGCTGATGCCCTCTGGAGACAAGATGCCTCAGGAGAACTAAAACAAAGACATTCATCTCAACCATCTGAATCTGTTGTCTTGCCAGGCTTGGTGGCACAGCTACTCAGGAGGCTGAGCCAGGAGGATTGCAAATTCGAGGACAGCCTGGGCAACTTATGAAGACCACCCTAAGCAGCTTAGTCTCAAAGTAAAATTGTTAAAAGGGTGGGGATGTCAGGCACAATGGCACACGTCTCTAATCCTAGCAACTCGGGAGGCTGAGGTGGGAGGATCCCAAGTTCAAAGCCAGCCTCAGTAACTTACCAAGACTGTCTAAAAAAAAAAAAAAAAAAATTTAAGGGTTAGAGATGTAGCTTAGTGGCAAAGCACTTGTCTAGAATGTGCAAGCCCCACTTACACACACACACACACACACACACACACAATTCTCCCTCCCAAACATCATGTATTCCTCTCACTGAAGTTCCTGCTTCCCATGAAGGAGCTCAAAGAGATGGAATCTTCTCTGGGAAAGAGCTTCCATGGACTTGCAGTGCTCCAGTGACCATTGAAGCTTAAGCTGTCAGACAAGGCCAAGCCTTCTGAGGTTCCTTCTGTGTTCTCTCAGGGAAGGGCTGGCCAAGGCTAGCCTTTCTTCCATCCTGGTATACTACAGTATCTGTTTCATTTTAACATATGGTAGAGTAATTCTTTTTACTTTCTTGTCTCCCTACCTAAGGGAGACATTATCTAAAGGATAATGTTTATTTTTCTTTCTTTCCTTTTTTGTATTTTTAATTTTTGTATTTTTATTTTTATTTTTATTTATTTTTTGGTACTGGGACTTGAACCCAGGGGTGCTTTACCACTAAGTTATATCACCAGCCCTTTGTATTTTTTATTTTGAGATCAGGTGTCATTAAGTTGCTAAGACTGATCTCAAGCTTGCCATCCTCCTGCCTCAACCTCCTGAGTTGCTGAAATTACATGTATGTACCACAGCACCCCGATAAATTTCCGTTTCCACATGTTTCTTGTTAGTATATTGATATGTGATTGAGCCAGACATAGTGGCATGCACCTGTTATCCCTGCTATTCAGAAAGCTGAGACAGGAATATCGCAAGTTCAATGCCAACATGGGTAATTTTTTTTTAGTTGTTGATGGATCTTTATTTTATTCATTTATTATTTATATGTGGTGCTGAGGATCGAACCCAGTGCCTCACGCATGCTAGGCAAGCGCTCTACCACTGAGCTACAGCCCCAGCCCCCAACATGGGTAATTTGAGAGACTCTGTCTCAAAATAAAATAAAATGTGGCTGGAGAAGTAGTTCAATGGTAAAGTGCTTCCCTTAGCAGGCATGAGGCCCTGAGTACCATGTACAAAAAAAAAAAAAAAAAAGGAAAAATAAATATGGTTTATTTTCATATATTGATCTTTGTATCTTATAGTTTGGATGAACTCATGTAATAGTCATAAAGTGTTTTTGTAGATTCTTGGAGATTTTCTTTATAGAATATCATGTCATTGCCAATAAGGACAATTTTATTTTTTCCTTTCCACACTGTATGCCATTCTTCTTTTTCTTATTGCAGTAGGTAATTTCTCTTTGGGGAAAGTATCAATTTTATCTTGATCTCAACCTCTTTGTCTAGAGGGTCACAAAGGTTTTGGCCATGTTATAGATTCTAGAACTACAAAAGACCTTGGAAATCATCTGGACCTTTATCCTTCATTACAGATGAAGAAACTGAGGCCTGGGGATGCAGTTAATGATTTGCCCAAGGTCACAGGGCTGGTTAGCAGCAGAAATGGAAGAGCCTGTCATTCAGGATGATCTCAGTCCAGCTTTTGTTTGCTGCTAAAGTAAATGGTAATGGCCAAGCATGTTGGCACACACCTCTAATCCCTGTGGCTTGAGAGGCTGAGGCAAGAGGATTGTGAATTCAAAGCCAGTCTCAGTAACTTAGTAAGGTCCTAAAGCAAGGTAGCAAGACCCTGTCTCAAAGTAAAATATAAAAAGGGCCAGGGATGTGGCTCAGTGGTTAAGAACCCCTGAGTTCAATCCCTGAAATCAAATAATAATACTAATAATTAATTAATTAAGTAAATGGTAATGGCTTAAGAAGTGGAGAATTTTCACTTTTCCGATATCCTTGAGATAATAAATTCATTGTCCATGTACTCTCTTGTAGGACATAAATGCTTCCTCCTATACAAGGCCTATGATAAGAAGATTCTCCTAAGTCACTTCTAGGCCAAAATTAAAGCCAAACAGGACAAGAACAGGGTTGGCAGCCCAGGACCACGAGGCCAGAGGGGCAAGGCTTTGACAATCAGTATCGACCAAGAAAGAGACAACCACAGAGCTGGTCTGCCTGGGGACCAGCTCCCTCTGTTGCACTGATGGGCACTTGAATGAGCGACTGGACCAAATAGGAACAAAATAGGAATCTCTCACAACAGGGCTAGCAAGGAGGAAGAAGTCTTCTGATCCCACACTCTGTTTACCTTACAGCCCCAACGAGAGGGCACTTTCCAAACTGCAGGTAAGAAGGCAAAGAAAGGAGCCTCCACACTAACCACAGGACATTCCCACAGCCACAGCTGGGTTCCCATTCACTGCTTACAGGGTCATTCAGTAGGGCCTTCTATGGTGAAAATATTACATATCTTTACTGTCCAATGAGATAGACTCTAATCATATGTGGATATTGAGCACCGGAAATGTAAATAGTGTAACAAAGGAAATGAATTTTAAATTTTATTCCATTGGAATGACTTGAAATGTAAATAGCCACAAGTGACTACTGGCGACTGTATTGGAGAGTACAGAACTAGAAGGAACCCCCACCCAAAGTGATATATGCATTCAACAAACCTAAAAAGCATATAAAAATCATAATCACAATCCATAATCAAGCAAAGAGCACTAAGACATAATAAGTCACTTAAAACTGAGCAAAAGCTGGGCATAGTGGCACATACCTGTAATCCTGGTGATTTGGGAGGCTGAGGCAAGAGGATCCAAAGCTTGAGGCCAGCCTCAGCAAATTAGTGAGGCCCTAAGCAACTTAGTGAGCCCTTGTCTCAAAATAAAAAAGGATTGGTGATATAGCTCAGTGGTAAAGCACCCCTGGATTCAATCCCTGGTATCTACCCCCCCCCAAAAAAAATCACTGAACAAAAGCTTCAATCATCACACCAGGAGTGGTGGCGGATGTATGTCTGTAATCCCAGGGACTTATGAGGATGAAGCAGGAGGATCATGAGTTCAAAGCGAGCCTCAGCAACTTGGCAAGGCCCTAAGTAACTTAGCAAGACCCTGTTTCAAAATAAAACATTAAAAAGGGCTTGGAGCCAGGCGCAGTGGCACACACCTGTAATCCCAGCACTTTGGGAGGCTGAGACAGGAGAATCATGAGTTCAAAGCCAGCCTCAGCCTCACTGAGGTGCTGAGCAACTCAGTGAGACCCTGTCTCTAAATAAAAACACAAAATAGGGCTGGGGATGTGGCTCAGTAGTTGAGTGCCCCTGAGTTCAATTCCCAGTACTGAAAAAATAAATGGGCTTGGGATATGGCTCAGTGGTTAAGGGTCCCTGGTATTCAATCCCTGGTACACACACACACACAGCTTCAATCATCAAATTTACACTAATATTACAAGAAGATGTTCTGGCTTTAATTTATTTGGGTTTTGTGCATAGTAGTTTCAATTTTCACTTCTGGCAGTACAAAAGAAAGGAACAAATCACAGGTTTCAGGGGTTCTAACATGAATTACTAATAAAGTACAGTGTGAATTTAGAGAAAGAACACTCCAGAAATTTGGTTTGCTTCGCTCACTGCTCTGTCCCCAGTACCTAGAATATCCCCTTGCAAATAAAACTCGCAGTAAACATTTGTTGAGGGAAAGAAAGGACAGTAGTTCAAACTGTCAAATGAATTGATTTTATTAAAAGGAAAAATGTTTTACAAAGCAAAACTTATAGGCTGAGAGCGATGGCCACTAGGCGGCGCTCTGGCCCAGCAGCTAATGGGCTGGGGAGCTGCATTGAGAAATCACTGGCCTCTTGGGATGTTCGGGTTTCCCTAGCACTTCTCTTGCTCTAGGATGGCTGCAGAAGAGCAATTTCCAGCCATCCGCCATTTCAGCTACCTGCCTTCCCATCACAGCTCTCTGTCTTTTTACTTTTCATTCGTAGGCGGATTTTCTCAAGTGTGCATGCCAACCCTCTGACCCAGTGGTTAGGGACGCACCTGTCTGTGCCAGTGCCAGGCCCCTCGAACGATGGAACACGTAATAAATGTTACATTTTGTATCTCATATAAAGGAAATGGAGGGCTTGAGGCTTTAGAAGCCCAGGCTTGGGAACCTGAAGTCAGGCTTCCAAGAAGTGCTTTACTGTTAAGTCCACTACAGCCCCAGACATAGGCAACAAGTGTACTCTTGTTTCACAGATGAGAAAAGTGAATTTCAGAGTGATTTGTGAAGGGCACATACATTGAAAGTGGATTTTGAATCCAGGACTTTCTGTCTATAAATGTCATAGAATTAGCCTGGTGCAGTGATGCACACCTGTCATCCTAGCCACGGCGGAGGATGAAGCAAGAGGATCTCAAGTTGAGACCCAACTGGGCAACTTAGGGAGACCCTGCTCAAAAACTAATTAATTAATTAGTAAAAAAGACACTGTGTATGTACCTCAGTAGAGGGAGGGAGAACACTCATAGAATTAACACTGTATCACCTGCTTTTTCTCTTCAAATATATCACTTCTGACGGTGTTGTGGGGTTTTTTTTTTTTTTTTTTTTGGTACTGGAGATTGAACACAGGGGCACTCGACCACTGAGCCACATCCCCAGCCCTATTTTGTGTTTTATGTAGAGACAGGGTCTCACTGAGTTGCTTAGCGCCTCACCATTGCTGAGGCTGGCTTTGAACTCGCGATTCTCCTGTTTCAGCCTCCCTAAGTGCTGGGATTACAGGCTTGCGCCACCGCGCCGGCTTCTGACGGTGTTGTTACGTGAGATCCAGTTAATCTGGAAGATTGAATGCTGGGTTTCAGTTAGTGTCAGAAGGGAAGAGGAAGGATGTTACCCTGGAGCCCAACCCCCTAGTTGGGTGGAGGGACACTGTCACCTCCCAGAAGAAGAGTGGATCCATCCTAGGCAAAAGTTTTCAAGGTTCCTGTCTGTTATGCACTGAATATTTATGTCCTTACTCTCCCCAAATTATATATGGATGGACACTCTAATACAGTGTGATGGTATTGAGAGGCAGGGCCTTTGGAAAGTGGATTTAGATGAGATCATAAGGCCCACATGTTGGGATTTGTGTCTTTACAAGGAGAGGAAGAGACACCAGAATAAACTCACACTCATACACTATTTCTCCTCTCTTGTCTTCCCCTACCCCAGCTCCATGGCCATTTATTTTTAAATTTATTTATTGATTGATTGGTACCAAGGATTGAACTCAGGGGCACTTAGCCACTAAGCCCATTCCCAGCCCAATTATATATTTTATATAGGGACAGGGTCTCACCGAGTTGCTTAGCACCTTGCTCTTGCTGAGGCTGGCTTTGAATTACGATCCTCTGCCTCAGCCTCCTGAGCTACTGGGATTACAAGCATGCACCACTGCACCTAGCTTCTGTTGGCACCTTGATCTTGAACTTTCCACTGTTGTCTAAGACCCCAGTTGGTGGCATTTTCTTCAAACAGCCAAGCTAACACACTGTCCTTGACTCCACTGTATTCTTTGCTCTCCTCTAGAATGACTTTCTTCTCTCCTTACATTATACAAAATCTGCTCTCAGCTGAAGATCCCACCTATTTCACAAGGTCCTCAGCTAATGCGAAACACTGAAATCTGGGACTCAGTTGGAGTGGTGAATTGTGTGGGCTTCCAACTAAGCACAGTATAAAAATACTTTGAACTTGGGCTTTGGGCCTGGGCAGGCTGACCACATCCCAACCTCACACCTCATTTTCCTCCTATGTGAAATGAGGTAATACTTTTCTTAAATGGTGGTGGCAACATTTCAATGACTCCATCAATGTGAAACCTCCTGCATGGTTCTGTCCCCGGGGTAGAAGCTCAGTAAATGCTCATTTCCTTTCTTCCTTGGTTGTGGCGTCACAAATGCCAAGGTCCTCATTACAGTTCACAGAACCTTAACTAAAAGAAAAAAAGAAAAATGCTAAAATAGGAGAATTTCAATCCTCAATCTGTGAGTGGAGAAGGTATTTGGGGTGAGAAAGAACATGTAGACTGAGGCCCTTGACGCCTCACTTGTGCATAAGGGAATGGTGGGCTTGGGACACAGCCCTCACCTCAGCGCAGGAAGAGAGCATTGAGATCCTCAGCACACATTCCGCATGTGCACAGGTGCATGTACACCCACCCCCACCCACCCCACTACACACACACATTCGTTCAGGCCTGGCATTTGTTCTGGTCTGCTCTGCACACCCTCTCCCTGTTTTCCCTCTATGTCACTGTGCCAGAATCTTCTGCTGGCCCTGTACCTTCACTCTCCTCTCATTTCCCCCTTGCTTTGTGCCCCAGGAGGAGCCTCTAAGAGCAAACAAACATCAATGGTCTTCCTTGTGCTCTTTCTTCCAGCTGGATTCTGTCATCAAGGAACTGGAAGGGAGATCTGAGGGCATGTGGTGAGTGAGCAGCTATGATTTTCTATTTCCCAACTTCCTTCCCATGTGTGGCCCAGACTGAAGGTGACAGCTCCTGTGTGGTGGCTTCTCCACACAGCTTGTTCTCACCCTGGATTCCAATAACCACTCCCTTTCCCTTGCTCCTTCAGGTCCAGTTTTATTTATTTATTTATTTATTTTTTATTTTATTTTTTTGGTATCAGGGGTTGAAACATCCCCAGTCCATTTTATTTTTTTATTTTGAGACAGGGTCTCTCTAAGTTACTAAGGGCCTTATTAAGGTACTGAAGCTGGTCTCAAACTTGAAATCCTCCTGCTTCAGCTTCCTGAGTTGCTGGGATTTCAGGCAGGTGCTACCGCACCTGGTTCAGGACCAGTTTTAAACTTAGGTATAACTGTTTCCTTTCTGATTTCCCTACCTTCAATTTACCCTAGTGTAAAACATCACTTTATTAAGCTTTTCAAATTACCCAATTTGAGCGACCCTGACAGATACATACATGAAACCTGGTTAAATCCCAGTAGCTAATCCCCCACTGGCACTGAGGACCCCAGTGTCTATTCTTCAGCAGCCACCCAAGTTTCTCCCTGGTGTTTTGGCTTTCCCCACCAACGCAGGATGCCTTCTTAGCCTAATCCATCTCAGGTGGACCCACTCAGAGCCATCCAAAGGAGGAAAACCCAGGCAAATCACTCAGTGGCCATTCCCTCTACTGTCTAAAACCACTGTGTGGGTGAAGTCAGTTCAGATGAATTTAGAGGCATCCTGTAAGAGAAATAAGCCATAAAAGAGAATTCAGCCAGCAGCATCAGAGTTAGTGAAGGCCATGTGAGAAAATATGGAATGAGGATTAATAATTGTCTTGAGCCAGGCACGGTGGCGCAAGCCTGTAATCCCAGCACTTTGGGAGGCTGAGACAGGAGAATTGCAAGTTCAAAGTCAGCCTCAGCAACGGCGAAGCGCTAAGCAACTCAGTGAGACTCTGTCTCTACATAAAACACAAAATAGGGCTGGGGATGTGGCTCAGTGGTGAAGTGCCCCTGAGTTCAATCTCCAGTACCAAAAAAAAAAAAAAAACCCAGCATACTACAGTGAGGCAGCCGCTTCAGTGTTCACAGCAGCTCAATTCACAATAGCTAAACTGTGGAACCAACCTAGATGCCCTTTGAGAGATGAATGGATAAAGAAACTGTGGTACATATACACAATGGAATATTACTCAGCAATAAAAGAGAATAAAATTATGGCATTTGCAGGTAAATGGATGGAGTTGGAGAATATCATGCTAAGCGAAGTAAGCCAGTCCCCCAAAATCAAATGCTGAATGTTCTCTCTGATAAGTGGATGCTGATCCATAATGGGGGAGGGGACAGCCGGCGCAGTGGCTCTCGCTTGTAATCCTAGCACTTTGGGAGGCTGAGACAGGAGAATCGTGGGTTCAAAGCCAGCCTTAGCAATGGCCAGGCACTAAGCAACTCAGTGAGACCCTGACTCTACATAAAACACAAAATAGGGCTGGGGATGTGGCTCAGTGGTTGAGTACCCCTGAGTTCAATCCCTGGTACCAAAAAAAAACCAAATGGGGGAGGGGACACGGGAAGAATGGAGGAACTTTGGTCAAAGGAGAGGGAGGGGTAGGGGGCATAGGGACAGTAAAGATGGTAGAATAAGATGGATATCATAGCCCCAGCTTCATGTATGACTGCATGTATGATGTGATTCAACATCACATACAACCAGAGAAATGAAAAGTTGTGCTCCATCTGTGTACAATGAATCAAAATGCATTCTGCTATCATGTACACTTAAGTAGAAAAAAAAAAGAACAGCTTACTTGGCTCACAGTTATGGAAGCTGGAGGTTCAAGATCATTTTATCAGCATCTGCTCAGCATTTGTCAACAGCATTAATTTTTTTTACACCATGGATTGAATCCAGGAGTACTTAACCATTTAGCCGCATCCCCAGCCCTTTTTATATTTTATTTTAAGACAGAGTCTTCCTAAATTGCTTAGGGCCTTGCTAAATTGCTGAAGTTGTCCTTGAATTTAGCCTCAGGCTCCTGAGTTGCTGGAATTGCAGGCATGCACCACCATGCCTGGCTCAAAAAGAAAAAATTGTTTAAAGGGCTGAGAATTTAGCTCAGTGGTAGAGAGCCCCTGGATGCAATCCCCTAGTACTGCAAAATAAATAAATAATAGTAATAAAATAAAATACACTAATAAAAAAATGGCATGGGTTACTGAACCCAGGGGCACTAAACCACTGAGCCACATTCCCAGCCCTTTAGTATTTTTTATTTTGAGACAGGGTCTCACTAAGTTGCTTAGGGCCTTGCTAAATTGCTGAGGCTGGCCTTGGACTTGTGATCCTCCTGCCTCAGCCTCTCAAATCCATGGGATTACAGGCATGCATCATTGCACCCAGTTTATAAATTATTTTTAATACTAAAAAAAAACAGCCAGGCGCGGTGGCGCAAGCCTGTAATCCCAGCACTGAGGGAGGCTGAGACAGGAGAATCGCGAGTTCAAAGCCAGCCTCAGCAACAGCGAGGTGCTAAGCAATTCAGTGAGACCCTGTCTCTACATAAAACACAAAATAGGGCTGGGGATGTGGCTCAGTGGTGAAGTGCCCCTGAGTTCAATCTCCAGTACCAAAAAAAAAAAACTAAAAAAAAACCAAACAAGTATGGCTTTTGGAGGCAGCAGCAGTACCCAAAAGGATTACCAATAACTTCTCTAAGGTAGATACTGTGAGAGTGACAGTGGGTAAACACATGGTCCCTGCCCTGCAGGGGTTGCTGCTCTTCGATATCATAAAGTACAGATTTTGTCCTGTTTCCAGACACACAGCTCCCTAAACCCTTGGAATCTCTAGAGTGCTAAGCGCATCTTTTCTATGTTAATGAGTGCACTGGTGGCTAGGGAGTCCCTAGATAGCTTTGGGATGGGGGTTAGTCACCAGAAAGACCAAGTCTTGATTAAAGAGTTAGGACTTTCAGCCCCAGCCTGTCCCCTCCAGAAGCTTAGAAGGTTAAGTTGATCACCAATGGCTGATGATATAAACAATCACAATCACACCCAGATAATGAAGCATTTATAAAGACCCAAAAGGACAAGCCATGTGTGGTGGTACACACCTATAATCCCAGGGACTCCAGAGGCTGAGGCAGGAAAATAGTGAGTTTGAAGCCAGCCTCAGCACTTTACTGAGGCCCTAAGCAATTTAGTGAGACTCTGTCCTAAACTTTTACAAAAGGGCTGGGGATGTGGTTACATGGTTAAGTGCCCTGGGTTCAATCCCCAGTTTCAAAACAAAAAAAGAAAGAAAGACAAGACTCCAGAGGACAGAGGTGGGGAGGGGTTTTCAGATAGCTGAACAGGTATCTAGTACTTGGTTGGTGGGTGCCCAGAGAAGGCACAGAAATGCCAGGCCTCTTCCCCCATACTTCACCCTATACATCTCTTCACGGGTATCTTTGTTAGTATCTATTAAGCCAGTAAAAGTAAATAAGTATTTCCTGGAGTTCTGTGAGCCACTCCAGCCAATTACTGGAACTCAAGGAGTTGGGTCATGGGAACCCCAATTTTTAACCAGTTGGTCTGTGCTTGCAAGTGGCATCTGAAGGGGGGTAGTCAGTTTTGTAAGACTGTTACCCAATGACACTAATGCCGCCTGAGGGAAAAGGCTAGATTACACCACTCGCTGCTCCACAAATGCTAGGAATCAAACTGGTAAGAAAATAGCTTTCATTGAAAGCCAGGAAGGGAGAAGAAACTTTGGTTTCAAAAATTCCATCTGCAGCTCTGATAGCAATCAAAACTTTTGAAAGACAGGTAAAGTGAGACAAAAGACAAGAAATATTCATATGTAAATAGCTTGTGCTACACAGGCCTAGAGAGGGAGTGTCACCAAAGGGCCAAGGAGTTCCCAGAAAGGAGAACTTGACTTAGGACAAGTGAGGTTCTTGGCTTACATGACAGAAAAGAATTTCAGCATGTGCCTATCAGAGAAACAAAGAAAGGTTCATTTAGGAAGACAGAGGCACATTCAAGGGAGAATGTGGGCTATCTTGGGAGTGAGAAGCTTTTAGGGTAAAGGAAAGAATACGTGTTCAAGGGATAACGCAGGCCAGAGGGAGAAACAGCAACCTGTTGGTGCAAGGTGTTGATATTTATAAAGGGGGTGGCTAGGGGCTGCACCAGAGGTGGAGTCAGGGCAGTTTACCCAAGTTCATGCAATTTTCTCTGCACTTAGGCATTGCCCTCTCCCTGCTATTTGTAGGCAAGGGCACATGGATCAAGGGCTCAGGGAGGGCATGGGCTGAGTTGCTCAGGAGTTGAAAGGGTTCATGGGTGTTTTCTGCATTTCAATAGTTCATGGGTGCTCCTCTTAAGACTCAGTCTACCTTTCCTTTTTAGTATTCCCAGATTCCTAACTTAGGGACACTCTCCATGCTCAGCTTCCTTGGTGTCTCCCAGGTGGTATGTGTGGGTTGGGGGGAGCTCCTCAGCCTTCACTCAGCATGAGGAAGCTGCCCTCAATTTTAGAGAGGCCCCAACTACAGTCTGTTTCAGGACAGCCCTCAAGTTGGGGGATCTGACACTATTTCTAGGTAGAGTCAGAACTGAATTGAGTTAGAGGACATCCAGCAGGTGTCCTTTACAGAATTCCTTCAGCAGAATTGGTTGGTGTAAAAGGAAACTGCCTCTACGTCTGATGTCACAAGTGTTGGGTTGCAGCCGGGCGCGGTGGCTCAAGCCTGTAATCCCAGCACTTAGGGAGGCTGAGACAGGAGAATCGCGAGTTCAAAGCCAGCCTCAGCAACGGCGAGGTGCTAAGCAACTCAGTGAGACCCTGTCTCTACATAAAACACAAAATAGGGCTGGGGATGTGGCTCAATGGTCAAGTGCCCCTGAGTTCAATCCCTGGTACCAAAAAAAAAAAAACAAGTGTTGGGTTGACCTTGTGAGAATAAGAAAAACACTCTCCCATCCCATATCCCTTTATACTCAGTTAACAAGGCTTGATATGAATAAATCCCTGCTCTGGAAATGGGTAGAAATCACCACAGGTGAAATGGCTAGGCAGGACACAGAACTCAGTGGGAGTTTATCAAAAATGTAAAATCTATGGATACAGCTCAGTGGTACAGTACTTGCCTTGTATGGGTCAGGTCCTAAGTTCAATTCTCAGCAAAAACAAAAACAAAAAAAGGAAAATATAATGTCAAAAATATAAAATATCGGGGCTGGGGTTATGGCTCAGTGGTAGCATGCTTGCCTAGCATGCGTGAGTCACTGGATTCGATCCTCAGCACCACATAAAAATAAAATAAAGATATTCTATCCACCTACAACTAAAAAATAAAAATTAAAAAAAATATATATATATAAAATATCTAGGCTCAGAGATCTTTAAATCTACCCCGTTTGTCTGATAAGATGATGATGAAACTGAGGCCCAGAAAAGCAAAAAGACATTCAAAACTACATAGCTGCAGGGCATGGTGGCCTACGCCTGTAATCCCAGTGGCTTGGGAGGCTGAGGCAGGAGGATCAAAGCCAGCCTCAGCAAAAGTGAGGCACTAAGCAACTCAGTGAGACCCTGTCTCTAAATAAAATACAAAATAGGGCTGGGGCTGTGGCTCAGTGGTCGATGCCCCTGAGTTCAATCCCCAGTACCCCTCAAACAAACAAACAAACAAAAAAACCAAATAGCTATTTAGTGGTAGCACCAGGGCTAGAGGCCACACCCCTCAACCCAGGCCAGGGCCCCAGCATATCTATATCTTCTGTTCTACAGCAGTCTGTAGTGCCTCATCCTTGGAGTAGCTATCTTTGTGTGCTGGCCCATTTGGCTTCAAGTGGGGAGCCAAGGGGGGGTCCCAAGTCTACTCAGTCCCCAGTCGTCTGGCTCCTCTGCACCTTAAGACTCCCCTCCTCAGTCTTTTGCAGTCCTAAATCTGGTTCTTAGGAGTACTGAGCTTCCTAAGCAGACCTCTTTCCCAGAATCTTAGTTCCTGAGAATCCAGGCCTTGCTTGGGTCAAACCAAACATCCACATCTGATAAAGCAACAGCAAAACCCCTTTCAAAATACTTTCTCCCAGCCGGGCGCAGTGGTGCAAGCCTGTAATTCCAGCACTTAGGGAGGCTGAGATAGGAGAATCACGAGTTCAAAGCCAACCTCAGCAACAGCGAGTCGCTAAGCAACTCAGCAAGACCCTGTCTCTACATAAAACACAAAATAGGGCTGGGGATGTGGCTCAGTGGTCGAGTGCCCCTGAGTTCAATCCCCAGTACCAAAAAAAAAAAAAAAAGGATTGGGGATGTTGCTCAGTGGTTAAGTGCCCTTGGGTTCATTCCCCAGTACCAAAAAAAGAAAGAAAGAAAGAAAGAAAATTTAAAAAGGCTAGGGATATAGCTTAGTGGCAGAGCACTTGTCTGGCATGCAGGAGGCTCTGGGTTCAACCTTCAGTACTGCAAACAAGAAATTTTTACTGTTTTTGACATAAGGTCTCACTCTGTTGTCCTGGCTGATTTTCAGGCTCCTGAGCTCAAGCCATCTTCCTGCCTTAGCCTCCTGGTGTTGCAGAATTACAGGTGTGCACCACTGCACCCAGCTAATTTTAATAACATAATATATATAACCCCATATCCTCAAAATATTATTTGAACCTGTAATCAATATAAAAACAAATTACTTTGAAAATTTCTTTTTAAAAAAGTAATGAAGCTGGGTGCGGTGGCGCAAGCCTGTAATCCCAGTACTTAGGGAGGCTGAGACAGGAGAATCACAAGTTCAAAGCCAGCCTCCGCAACGACGGAGTTCTTACCTCAGGCCTTGCCCTCAGTGAGACCCTGTCTCTACATAAAACACAAAATAGGGCTGGGGATGTGGCTCAGTGGTCGAGTACCCCTGAGTTCAATCTCCAGTACCAAAAAAAAAAGTAATGAAAATGCTTTTTATATTGGTTGTATCAGTTACATATGTCAAAACAAGTCAAAACTGATCAAATTATATACTTCAAATATGTGTATTTTATTTACTTCAATTTTACCTCAATAAAGCTATGGGAAGCTGAGCAGAGTGGTGCAGGCCTGTAATCCCAGCACTTTGGGAGGCTGAGACAGGAGAATCTCAAGTTCAAAGCCAGCCTCAGCAATGGTGAGGCGCTAAGCAACTCAGTGAGACCCTATCTCTAAATAAAACACAAAATAGGGCTGGGATATGGCTCAGTGGTCCAATACCCCTAGTTCAATCCCTGGTACCAAAAAAAAAAGAGAGAGAGAAAAAGAAACGAATGTGGTATTTCATATTTGTTTTTTTTTAAATACTAAGTTTACACTATCTGAGGTATATTTTATACTTGTAGCACACCTCAATTTGGGCAAACCACATTCCAAGTACTCAACACACCTGTGGGCTGTGGCTACTATATTAGACATTGCAGACCTAGAGTTTAGCTTGGAGTGAGATCAAACCCAACCTATGTTCTTACCTCAGGCCTTGCCCTCTTTTAGTCCACCTGTAGGCTCAACAGTCCCTATTTATCTTTCTAAAAAGCAACTCTAATCATGTCATTCCTCCATGGTAAAAAGACATGACATCTCCTGCCGGTAGCATTTTTTGAAAGACCCTTCAACAATCTGACCCCAATTTCCCTTTTTTTTGGGGGGTGGGTGGGTGGGTACTGGAGATTGAGCTCAGGGGTACTCGACCACTGAGCCACATCTCCAGCCCTATTTTGTGTTTTATGTAGAGACAGGGTCTCACTGAGTTGCTTAGCGCCTTACCGTTGCTGAGGCTGGCTTTGAACTCGCGATTCTCCTGTCTCAGCCTCCCTAAATGCTGGGATTACAGGCTTGCGCCACCGTGCCCGGCTCCAATTTCCCTTTAAAATTGTTCTTTCAGCGGGCGCGGTGGCGCAAGCCTGTAATCCCAGCACTTAGGGAGGCTGAGACAGGAGAATCATGAGTTCAAAGCCAGCCTCAGCAACGGCGAGGCACTAAGCAGCAACTCAGTGAGACCCTGTCTCTACATAAAACACAAAATAGGTCTGGGGATGTGGCTCAGTGGTCGAGTGCCCCAGTTCAATCTCCGGTGCCAATAAAATAAAATTGTTCTTTCTCCTCCTGCTCTTAAAGATAAGACCACATGATACAAACTTAATTCTAAGTTATCAGGTTTTTCCCACCTCCTTGCATTTTTCTTTCTTAGGATGGGAACCTCTTCAAAGATAAATTCATTTATTCTTTCAAGGAGTGCCTACTGAACGTCGGGCAGTATGCTGTGCTGAGCACTGGATCCAATTCAAGGGCTACTTAGAAAATTTTTTTGACTAACTCTTTTTTTTTTTTTTTTTTTTTTTGGTACCAGGGATTGAACTCAGGGGCACTCGACCCCTGAGCCACATCCCCAGCCCTATTTTGTGTTTTATGTAGAGACAGGGTCTCACTGAGTTGCTTAGCGCCTCGCCATTGCTGAGGCTGGCTTTGAACTCGCGATTCTCTTGTCTCAGCCTCCCTAAGTGCTGGGATTGCAAGCGTGAGCCACCGCGCCCGGCTTGACTAACTCTTAACTCTTCCCCCAACTTAGTCTCCACTGAGGTCCGATCCCTCCCTGCTCCACCTCAGCTCTAAATGCAGCCTGAAAGCCTATGTGCCCAGCGACCTTAGGCAGGAGGATTCGAAGTTCAAGAATAGCCTCAGCAATTTAGCTAGACCTGTCTCAGAAGATAACGAAGGCTGGGGATGTAACTAAGTGGTAAAGCGCCCTAGGTTTAATCCCTATTACTAAAAATAAATAAAATTTAAAAATTAAGCCCCTAACACCCAGCTGGTTAGTCTGTTCACCACTCCTCCCACACCCCTTTAAAGTCCAGGAACATGAATTTGTTCCGCCATTTCTTCAACGCTGTTCACATGCTGAAAGTCGACGGAAGGGAAGAGGGGTGAAGGAGCAGTTAATTCCCACTTTCTCATCTGGGAAACTAAAGCACAGGAAGAGCCGACGGTCACATCCAGCCAGAAATCCTAATTTAGAAAACAGGCCTTTCAGAGTAAGCCAGGTTGGCTGAGCGTCCTGCACAGCGCTAAATGTCCACCCGCCGCCCCACGCGCCCCAAGCCAGCAAGGGATTAACCTAGGCAAACTCTGCGACCGCCACTGGCATACTGGGCAGGAAGCGGGAGCCCAAAAGGCAGACTGTGGGGTGAGGCGATCACTCTCCGCAGCCCTAGGGGAACCCACGTGGAAGCAGCGGCCGGGAACTATTGGGGCGGAGCTGAATGAACTACACCACCCAGGGGGCGTGGAGGTCGAGGCGGAAGGGGCGGTCTGGGACCGCCTGGCCACAGCGGGGCGGGGCGAAGCGGGAGGCGCGGGTGGGTTGCAGGAGCTTTGCGGTGCAGCGAACTGGAGACCATGTCAGGGGGCAGCAGCTGCAGCCAGACCCCAAGCCGGGCCATCCCTGCCACTCGCCGGGTGGTTCTCGGCGATGGCGTGCAGCTACCGCCTGGGGACTACAGCACCACCCCCGGCGGCACGCTCTTCAGCACCACCCCAGGAGGTAGGCGCGGGTTAGGGGCGTCGCGTGCGGGCCCCGGGTGGACCGAGCGGAAGGGATCGGGAATCGCTGATTGGACTCGGCGTCCACACTCGAGGCGCCGTGGCCAGAAAGAACGGATAAGGGGAGTCAGGGAAGCAGCAAGGGTCACAGAGTTGGTCTACCTTCTAGGTCTCTGGGCGCATCGTTCAGAGCCTTGGCTGCAAACTGCCCCATTAGTTTTCTCCTGCAAGAGACAGCGGAGTGTCCCCCAAACACTGACAAGCACGATTGCAAGACTGCCACATGTCAAGGGATGTTACTTCTTGTGGGTTTCTGGGGCAGTTTTGAGCAGGATAGGGTGGGGACAGGGTGGCCCACGGATCAAGGAAAGGCCTGGGCTGGAGTTCTAATGCCATGAGCATTTGGAATAAATAGCTCTTGCAGAGCCCTTTTTACTTCCTGAGGACTCCTAGTTTTGCGTTGGACACGCGCCCTTTACCGAGGCTCGGGGACGAAAGTGCTTCTTGCTTCAGCAGCGCTCCATGAGCACCTGTGGCATATTCTGTATTTACGCGTGTGGGATCCCCACGGAGAGGCCTGACGCCACTGGCAGAGCTGTGCAGAGGAACACGTTCCTCTCTCAGAGGGGAGGGGGTACCGTGTGACCTCCCTGGGAGTGGATGAGGAAAAGGAAGCTGAGCTGGCACCGGTCGGGGCCAGCCTTGGGCCAGGCATTCCCTCCCAGCCCGGGAGTCCCAGTGCACAGGCGCTGATGAAACATACCCGCCCGTTTGCATGATGAAATCCTCGTGGCTCACCACTTCCCTCCCGTCCTCGCGTTGCCCCCACCTCCATTTCCCTTTCTTCTCTCCCTTGTGTTCTCTAAGCTACTTCCCAAACTACTCGAGAACCTGGCGCTCTGCTTAGTGGCGCGGGGGTGCGTACACTCGGGGGAGGGACTGCAGACTGTCTCCTACCCCGCTGCCAAGCCACATGCTCATTTTCTCAGGCAGCTGTTCCACCAGCAGCGACCAGAGCCAAGATGCGAGGTCTTTGGGACTGCTAAGTGATCTCAGAGATTGTTGCCCAGTCGTGCCTTTTATTCTATAGATAGCCGCGCTGGGGTCTGAAAGCTTGAGCACGTGTCTGTTGTGCATTGTCATACTGGTTCCCCAGATTGAACTAGAAATAGCAACCGGGTGGAGAAGAGGACACTGCTGCCTCTTTTATTAGAAATTATCCCAGGAAAAGTTTTCAGGGGTCATTTTGTGGTCCCGGTTGTTTTCCTTTGTCTTTCTCGGGATGTTTGCCAGAACCTTTTCCTGAGTTCTTAAAAGTGAGGCGGTGAATCTCTGCTGGATCTGTTCAGGGTGGACACTGAGGCAATCCTGAAAGCTCAAGTAGCCCCCTTTTGCTCCCTTCGTTGCTGGGTGGGATGAGATATATGGGTAGCAATAGTTAGGGGTACTATTTACAAGGAACTTGGATCCATTTCCCACTTTGGACTGGGGCTTTTGGCATATCACAGCAAATCCTCCTGTAAAGCCTTTAGTAGGGGAAGAGAAGAGGCTCCTGCATCAAGAGTTTGACATTTGTTTCTGAGGACAACTGGAAGAAAGCAGGACTAGAAGCCTGTCCTGCTTCCTTTTGGTAATACTAAGGGTTGGACCCAGGGCGACTTGCATGCTAGACAAGCACTCTACTACTAAACTACATCCCCAGCTTTTATTTATTTTTATTTTTTGAGACAAGTTCAGAGTTGACCAGGCTAGCCTCAAACCAATGATTTGCGTCAGCCTTCCCAGTAGTTGTATTGTGTTTTGTGGAGCCAACACACTCAGTCCATAACCTGGGGAAACTGGCTTCTACCAAAGTCAGCAAACCTGGTCTGCCTCAGTTGGCCTAGGCATGAAATCTTCCTCAAAAACCCATTTTACCTCACTTCATTAACCTAATGAGAAATAGTCACACCCTGACAGTCTTTTGTTCCAGTTCCTGAGTACCCTTTTGTACTCAGTTTCCGAGTACTGTTCTTAGTCTTCAGTGTGCTTACGAATTACCTGATGGCTCCATTTAAATGCAGACTTTGATTCTGTGGGTCTGGGGTAGGCCTGAGATTTTTGCATTTCTTTCTTTCTTTCTTTCTTTCTTTTTTTTTTTTGGTACTGGGTATTGAACTCAGGGGTTCTCGACCACTGAGCCACATCCCCAGCCCTATTTTGTGTTTTGTGTAGAGACAAGGTCTCACTGAGTTGCTTAGCACCTCGCCATTGCTGGGGCTGGCTTTGAACTCACCATTCTCCTGTCTCAGCCTACCAAAGTGCTGGGATTATGTGGGCCACCACGCCCAGCTTTGATATTTTTGCATTTCTAATTAGCTCCCAGTTTTTGTTGTATAGAACAATTTGAGTACTCAGGAATTCCTGGGATTCTATATAACTTCCCTTGTCCTTTCAGGTCTCTGCCAAAATGGTTCTATGTAGGTAAAGTTTTCTTGAGGTCTGGAGAGCCAAACTTTTGATAAAATGTCTGTGTGGCTTACTTGCAGGGGCTGTCAGTTTCCCTTGAAGAGCTATTGTAATAAATCACTTCAGTTGGGAATGGCCCTAAATTGTCTATCCCTAGAGGTTAAGAAGTGAGCCATCTCTTGGGCTGGGATTGTGGCTCAGTGGTAGAGCTCTTGCCTCGCATGCGTGAGGCACTGGGTTCAATCCTTAGCACCACATATAAATACTAAATGCATAAAAGCCAGGCGTGGTGGCTCAAGCCTGTAATCCCAGCACTTTGGGAGGCTGAGACAGGAGAATCGCGAGTTCAAAGCCAGCCTCAGCAATGGCGAGGCGTTAAGCAACTCAGTGAGACTGTCTCTACATAAAACACAAAATAGGGCTGGGGATGTGGCTCAGTGGTCGAGTGCCCCTGAGTTCAATCCCCAGTACCACCAAAATAATAATAATAATAATAATAATAATAAATGCATAATATAAAAGATCCATCAACAACTAAAAAATTTTAAAAAATGATATTGTGTCCATCTACAACTAAATATATATATTTATTTAAAAAGTGAGCCATCTCCATTCCTGTGACTCTCGCTTTCTATGGTCATTAGCCCTTTGCAGACTGAGCCACTGATCTGAGATTAGGTATCCAGAGAACTGGAGAGATTTGTTATGTGTGAATATTTGAATCTGTGGAGTCTTGAAAATTCCAGTCATACCATAAACAACAAAACCTTCAAATGGGTCAAGAAATCTTTTCCCTCTCCCTTGTTGACACCCACATTCCCAGCCTATATTGAATGTTTGACCCTAAAGAGTACAAGGTTGCTTGGGTGGAAGTCATACCTAAGACCTGTACCATGGTAAGGTTAATCACAGGTAAGCAGGTATTGCTGCAGGTGTTAATTGCACCTTATTTTATTAGACAAACAAAGGTCTGTGCCTAGGAAGCTGACCTTGGAGCAGCTGCCAAGTCTCCCGTTATGGAACAGGCTGTGCTGGGAAGAGGGGAAGCATGTTGGGCACTGAAGCTGGAGCACAGCCGATGTCCTGAGGCTTTAGTCACATAGAAGGAAGAAGTTACTGTTAAAGACAGCTAAGGACAGGTTAAGAGCATTTGGACATTAAGTCACTGAGGGAGATAGAATGGGCCCTCTCTTCACACTGACCAGAGCTTCGTTTTAAAGTGGAACATTCTGCACTATGTCCCTCATTAAAGACTTTGACCGGGAGGTGGGGTAGAGGGGGAAACTGGTGTAGAGCACCCCAAACTCCCTCCGAGGTCTAAGCCTCCTTCTTTGTTTTTGTTTTTTTGGGGGGGTGTTATTAGTTTTTTGGGTTTTTGCTACTGGGAATTGAACCACTTAACCACTGAGCTACATCCCCAATGGTTTTTAGTTTTTACTTTGAGACAGGGCCTCGCTAAGTTGCTGGGGCTGGGCTTGAACTTGTGATTCTCCTATCTCAGACTCCTGAGCCACTGGATTACAGTCATGTGCTACTGTTCCCTGGCCAAGCTTCCTTGTTTTTAAGACATTTACCACACCCAGACTTAGAAGTCTGACCTCAACCCCAGCCTGGGGTTGCTAGTTAGGAAGATGAAGACACGCCTGAAATAGAATTGTAGGCTTCCAAGAGAGTAGTATGTTTGGCTGGGGGTGTGGCTCAGTGGTAAGAGTGCTTGCCCAGCATGCCAGGCTCTGGGTTCCATCCCCAGCACCACAAAAAGAGAAAGTAGCATGGCAATTGTTGTGATTAGGGGAAATGGAGATGTTGGCTTAAGGGCACAGATTTTCAATTATAAGATGAATAAATTCTGGGGAGCTAATGTTCAGCATGATGACTGTAGTTAATACTATATTTTTATTAGAAATTAGCTAAGAGAGAGGCTGGGATTGTGGCTCAGTGGTAGAGCACTTGCGTCGCATGCATGAGGCACTGGGTTCGATCCTCAGCACCACATAAAAATAAAGATACTGTGTGCATCTACAACTAAAAAAAATTTTAAAAAAAGAAAAGAAACTAGCTAAGAGAGTAGACTTGGCAAAATCCACACCTGCATACATACATACCCCCCTAAGTGTGGAGATGGATATGTTGATTTGTGTTAATCATTTCACAAATGTTTTGTAGTATGATAGCAAGTCATGTTATACACTTTGTATGCAGTTTTTATATGTTAATTATATCTTGGTGGAGCTGGGGACAAAAAAAAATTGTAATCATCAAAGGCATATCTATAGAATGAGTGATTGGACATCCCTCTCAATTGGGCCCTGTCACCCACAGGACTTGTTTGATACTCAGGTAAGAACTCTTCCCTCTATACTGTTACCCTGAAAGGAAAGGGTCTTGATTTGATTTTGTTCCAGAAAATAAGCTAGGAAAAGGTGATACTGGATACTAGAAAACAGAATTTTTTCTTTCTTTCTTTTTTTTTTTTTTACCAAGGATTGAATCCAGGGGCACTTAACCACTGAGCCCCATTCCCAGCCCTTTTTATTTTTTATGTTGAGACAGGGCCTTGCTGAGCTGCTGAGGCTGACCTCGAACCTGCAGTCCTCCTGCCTCAGCCTGTGGAGATGCTGGGATTACAGGCATGTGCCACCTTGCCTAGCTTATACATGTGAATCCTTGCATGTTCAAACAAACAAATGAAAAAGCTGTTACTTTCTGATCTGACACCATATCGGTGTTCTGTCTCTATTATGATTCATAAGGAATGAATCCCGTGTGTTTGTTTTCATGTTTGTTCCCTAGGTTAGACGGGAAGTTCTTTCAGAGCAGTCTTACTGGTCTTTATATCCCCACTATCTAATGCCAGGTGTTCAGAAGCTCAAGAGTTGGGCTGAGGATGAAATTCATGATAAAGCACTTGCCTAGCATGTACAAGGCCCTAGGCTCGATCCCTAGTGCTGCAAGGAAAATAAGAGGAGGAAGTGAAAATTTGAAATGAATCCTGGAATGAAAGCATTCCCCTCTAGATAATCTAGTGTCTTGATCATCATGCCTGGATGTCAGTTGGCTAATGATAATTTTAAGTTTTGCTCTCAGTTATAGGGTATAGTTTATCTCAGATGTACCAGGAGCAGATGCTAACTTTTTCTGAATTTCCTCACTTATTTCAGTATTACCGAGAGGAGTATTACTCACATTACATATTCAGTTATTGCACATGCAGTCATAGTAGGTTTTTCTTGTTCTGAGTCAGTATTGGACCAAGGTCTCAAACCCTGGGATTCATGGTTCTTATTTACCTGTTTGTATCCAGCATTGCTCACTAGATGAGAATAGGCATCTTCTGCCTACTGGCACTGGGGTGCTCAAGGTCATGGGCAAAAAGGACAGCTTGTAATCCATTGGGTATGTCCATGAAATCTCACTGGGAGAGCCCAGTTACCAAGTCCAGAATATCAGGACTTCTCAGCTATTTAGGGACACTTGTCTGGGTATAAATGGCTGTATCAGTTAACTGCTGTCATATAACAAGCCATCCCCAAAATATATAACTTAAACAATGATACTTTGTTATTGCTGTCCATTCTTTGGTCTGGCTGGGCATTATTTGCTGATCTTTCCCAAGCTGACTCACATGGCTGCGTCCAGTCAGCATCTGGATTGTCCTTATCCACATGTCTGGGGCATGACTGGGAATAGCTGGAAGCCTGGGAGTTCCCTTGGTCTCGTGTCATTTTGCTCTCTTGGGCTCACGTTTAGTCTAGCATGAGCTTACTAAGATGGCAGCTTCCAAGGCCTCTTATGGCCTAGATATGGAAGTCCTATAGCATCATTTAGGAAGTATTCTGTTGGCTAAAGCAAGGCACCAGGGGCAGGGAAGGCTGCCTAGATTCAAGGAGAGAAGAAATAACTTCTGTTGAAAACAAGAAGCCACCTGTTCAAACAGGTATGGGAGGAGTTATGGAGTCCATGTTGTCAGCCTTCCACAAGGGCCAAATTTCAGACAACAGTCCTTTGAGGGAACTTGGTGTTCATCCGAATATATGGCCAACAGAGCCAAACAGGTGGAGAAGCAGACTAGAATCACAGGACTGTGATCAGCTGTTGGTTAAGAACAGCACAAGCTTCCTGAAAATATTGAGTCACAAATCCTAGCTTTCAAGGCTTTGTATCCAGTGCCACGAAGCAAACCTCACAGATGGCCACGATGCCAGGCCACCAGGTAATATTTCATCCATGCTGTGCCTTGCCTTGCCACCTCCTACCCAGCCTGTCTCCTTCAAGTGTGCTGCTGGCCAGGCTTTGGGTATACTCCTCAGGGGGGTCTATGATTGCCCTGCTCACCCTACACTCCCATTTGAATGTCCTTGATTTTCTGGTTTCTGTTCCCAGCAGTCCAAAGGATGGGTAGGAGTGAGAATAGAGAGGGTACAGGTGGTTCAGAGCTTTGGTTTGGAAGCAAACAGTGTGGAGGTTCCAAACTAGGGCTCTTGCTTTAAAGAGAATGTGTGTTGGGGCTGGTGGTAGGTCAGTGGAAGAGGGCATGCTTAGCATGCAGGAGGCTCTGGGTTCAATTCCCAGCATGTGTGTAAACAGAGTTCTATTTTTCTGTTCTTCAGCATGGAAAAGGAAAATTGGTCTGTATTAGTTTTCTAGGGCTGCCATAACAAAATACCATAGAATAGGTGGCTTAAACAATAACATTTGCTTCCTCACTGTTCTGGCAGCTGTAAGACCAAGATGGAAATAAAATTAATTTCTTCTGAGGTGCCTCTCATTGCCTTGCAGATGGCCACCTTCTCCCCATGTCTTTATGTAGTTCTCCCTCTGTGGGTCTGGGTGCAAATCTCTTCTAGGAACTGTTATGGTTTACTTTTTGTCGTTAATTGTTGTTGTTTTGGTACTAGGGGTTGAACCAGGGTTGCTTTCCCACTGACCTACATCTTCCATCCTTTTTATTTTTTATTTTCACCAAGGGTCTCACTAAGTTGCTTAGGGCTTCACTAATTTGCTGAGGCTGGCCTCAAACTTGTGATCTTCCTGCCTCAGCCTCCTGAGCTGCTGGGATTACAGGCTTTGTGCTACCATGCCAGGCTGTTTGAATTTAAATGTCCCCTAAAGGCTCATGTGTTGAAGGCTTGTTCCCCAGCTGATGGTACTATTGGGAGGTGATCAAAACTTTAGGAGGTAGGGCCTAGTTGGAGGAAGAAGGACATTGGAGAGGTACCCTTGAAAGGGATACTGGAACCCCATCCCTTTCTGTGCATCCTGACTGTCATGGGAGGTACGGCTTTGCCCTGCTATGGCCCCAGAGCAATGCAGTCAGCCTATCATGGACTGAATGAAACCTCTGAATTTGTGAGTCAAAGTCAGGCTTTCTTCTTTTTAAATTGTTTAGTTCAGGTATTTCTCAGAGGGACCCAAAGCTGAGATTTGATTGGGGTCCACCTTAATGGCCTCATTTTAACCTAATCTCTTTAAAGACCTTATCTCCAAATGTAGATATATTCTGGTATACTGGGGATTGGCTTCAACATATGAGTTTTAGGGCAATACAGTTCAGCCTATAACAGCTGCTCCCCATTCCCACAGGGACAGCTGTTGTTGTTTGTAATGGGAGACATCAGAAGGGCACTCCCTCTTGGGTAATGGATTTCAGGAGTACTTTCACCCTCCTCTTAACACAGTGCATTTTGAAGTGCTGGGGGCTAGGTAAGGGATAGGGAAACAGCTTGGCCAGCTTTGAGAATAATTATTTCATCTGTTTTGTTCTGAAAGTCTCCGTAAAACCTTTGTCCCTCTTGCTTATTTTATTTTTTATCTTTTTTGTAGTGCTGGAGATCAAGCCTACGGCCATGCATGTGCCAGGCAAACGCTCTACCACTGAGCTATGCACCTCCAGCCCTTAATTTTCAAATAAACTGACCTGTTCTGTCACAGGTCAGGGCCCCTAAGGGAGAGAGACTAGCCTAAAGAACCCTTTGCAACAGACTGATGACCTCCATTGGTATCTATTAGCTTCATAAGATTCCTGGCCCCTGAGATAAATTGGAATCTTGGTTCTCTTTTCAGAATCTGTAGGGCCAGAGATGATGAAATATATTGGACTAAGCATGCTCTGCTTTCTTCACTAAGTTTTTCTCCCTGGCAAGTCTGTTCTGCTTGCTAAAAAGACTGCCCAGCAAGAAAAGCCACCCAGGCACATGCTTCTGCTGCCTAGTACATATAGCAGAGAGGGAGGGAAGAGAGAGACAGAATCCCAGGTAGACCCCAGCATGTCTGTGAATTTCCTCCAGGATGACCTGGAGCCACTGCTCAGAACTGGATTTAAAATCATCTGGAGTATTTAGTTTACAGGCCACTGGCTTGAGCCCGAGCACAGGCATTTAAACCTCCCCCTGACCCTGTTGTGAAATGCTCTCCCTTTCCCTGGAATGAGAACAGCAGTTCTAGGAATTTTATCCTTGTACTTTCTTAATCCTCATGTTCCCCATTCAAGGGGAAGTATGCTTGAGCCAGGAGAGGCCCAGGAGAAAGTGAGGGAGGAACTGGGCTCAGTTTACAAAAGTCACATCCAGCAGCAGAATGTGGGTACAGTAGGGGGATGGATGGGCAAGAACTCAAGGCAGGCATCTTCCTTTGGGGAACATGCTGTTCTAGACACACTGAGAAGTCTAGGTAAAGACCTGAAGACCCTTTACTATTCCCGGTAGGAAGGAGCATTGGCTAAGGATTGGTATTCCAGTCTGACCTTCCTTTTTGTTTCCCCCAGTACTGGGCATTGAACCCAGGGGAGCTTCTATTGCTGAACTACATCCCCAGCTCTTTTTAATTTGATTTTGAGAGGGAATGCCCCAAGTTGCCCAGGCTGGCCTTGAACATGTGGTCTTCCTACCTCAACTTCCTGAGTTGAGCTGAGATTATAGGATTAAGGCCTGTCTTGGTAATTTATTTATTATTTTGTAGTTCTGGATATTGAACTCAAGAGCCTAATGACTTGCTCGGTGAGCAATCTACCACTGAACTACACCTTCAACCTACGCCTTGACAATTTTTTTTTTTGGTACTGGGGATTGAACTCAGGGGTACTTGACCACTGAGCCACATCCCCAGACCTATTTTGTGTTTTTATGTAGAGACAAGTTTCCACTGAGTTGCTTAGTGCCTCACCATTGCTGAGACTGGCTTTGAACTCATGATTCTCCTGTCTCAGCCCCCCAAAGTGCTGGGATTACAGGCATATGCCACCACACCCTAGCTGACAACTTTAAATAATTGATAATATTTAAAATTGGAGTCAAAACTGAATGGGTCTAGCTGGGTGCAGTGGGGCACACCTGTAATCCCAGTGACTCAGGAGGCTAGGGCAGGAGGATTGTAAGTTCAAAGCCAGCCTCAGCAATTTAGCAAGGACCTAAGCAACTTAGTGAGACCTTGTCACAAATAAAAAATAAAGCCGGGTACGGTGGCACAGTCCTGTAATCCCAGCACTTTGGGAGGCTGAGACAGAAGAATTCCAAGTTCAAAGCCAGCCTCAGCAACAGTAAGGCACTAAGCAACTCAGTGAGACCCTGTCTCTAAATAAAAACACAAAATAGGGCTGGGATCGTGGCTCAGTGGTCGAGTACCCCTGAGTTCAATCCCTGGTACCAAATAAATAAATAAATAAATAATTAAAAGGGCTGGGGACATGCCCCTGAGTTCAATCCCCAGCACAAAAACAAACAAAAGACAGGCTGGGTCTACCTCTGGAAGGATGGCTCAACCTTTCTTAGCCTACATCTACAAATTGATGATGATAATACCGTCTTCCTTGTGGGGAGGGGAGTTATAGAAGGAACCAAGGTATAGCATGATAGGCTGTGAGCACACACAGGTAGTGATGAGTGATGACAGATGGTGATGATGGTGATTGATGTATGCACATCACATGAAAATCTTAAGTGCTTATTCATGCAATGCACAAATACATTTATTTGTGTTCCTTGGCTTCCAAGAAGCTTCCTGTTCCTTGTTTGTGACTCTTTTCTCTGATTATATATAGAGTCTCCCAAGTAATCTCTCTCTCTCTCTCTCTCTGGTACTAGGGTTTGAACCCAGGGGTGCTCTACCACTGAGATAGATCTCTACTCCTTTGTATTTGAAACAGGGTCTCACTAAAATGCCCAGGCTGACCTCAAAACTTGTGATCCTCCTGAATCACAGGGATTACAGGCTCAGCTCAAGCAATTTTCTTTCTAAGTTACATGGATGTCATACTTTATTCTTGTACAAGAATCTCTCCCTGCCTGCTTTGGTACTGGGGATCAGATCCTTAGCCTTGCCGATGCTAAATAAGCACTCTACCACTGAGCTGCATCTCCAGCCCTCACTGAATCTTGAGGGTTGTTATTAAGTCTTCGTGATACTCCTGTGAGGTATGAATTTTGTTCTTATTCACTTCTTGTAGGCACAACTCAGAGTTAAGGGACTGGAATGTGGTGAGACCTGATTTGAGCCCAGAACTTCTGCCTCCAACCCCATGCTATTTGCACATTGAAGCATCTGCCAAAAACGAGATCCTAAAAATAGCTGGCACAAGGCTGGTGCTTTAAAAATAGTTTGAGCCATGTCTCTAGCCCTTTTTATTTTATTTTATTATTTTTAATTTTGAGGTAGGGTCTCACTAAGTTACCTAGGTCCTTGCTAAGTTGCTGAGGCTGACTTCTCAGCTCATGATCCTCCTGCCTCAGCCTCCTGAGTCTCTAGGATTGCAGGTATGTGCCACCATGCCCAGCACTACTTGTATGTAGCTTTAATATTTTCCTATCACTTTATTTACTCATTTTATTTTTCTACAGTATTAGAGATTGAACCCAGGGGCATTCTACCACTAAGCTATATCTTCAGCCCTTTAATTTTGATTTATATTATTATATATCATAATATTGTATTATATGCACCCTACATATTAGTATTAAATTGTATATTGTGTGTTAAAAGAAAACTGATGTCACTACTGTATATGGGAAATCAGATTCACTTGCCATAAATAGAATGTAACTATAAAAAGATACACAATGACAGACAGTTTTTAAATTCCATCTAGATTCCATTGCTTGCTAAAGGCTCTGAGCCTGAGGTCTGCTCTTATGAAGGGAGCAGTCAGTAAATGATATTAAATTGTTAAAGACACATAGTGCTGCTTTGGAGGTAATGAGCAAAACACGAACAACCCTCTCTGTTCACTGTCATCTGATACATCACAAGGATCTTGGGTCCCTCACCTTGGGAAACATTCCCTCAAATGGTATCATTGGGGCAGCTCCACATGAGAGGGGTCCTGGGTGTGGTTTAAGAACAGTGAATAATTCAATGAAACAGGTCCTCACTTAGGGAGTAAGACTAACTTGTAGTGAATAGAACACAGACTCCAAAGTGTGGTGACATCAGCAGAGATATTCTGGGAGCTTCACAAAGGAGGAAAGCCTTTGTGGGAGAGGTAACCTATCTACCAAAAAGCTCCTGCAGGAAAAGTTTCCATTTTTGCTAGTTTGAGCGAATAGCTTCATTTTCTATTTGCTCATCTGTAAAATGGGATTAAAGATAGGTATTCTAGGGCTGGGATTGTGGCTCAGTGGGAGGGCGCTTGCCTCGCATGTGGGAGATACTGGGTTCAATCCTCAGCACCGCATATAAATAAATGAATAAATAAAGGTCAATCAACAACTTAAAAATTTTTTTTTTTTAAATGGTATTCTGAGTATCCCACGGGAACTACTCTAAGATCAGGATGGAAGAATGAATAGAAATGCATCTTTTCCACTGTCAGGTATGATTGTGATGGGTAATTAACACTTAACACTGATGGGTGAGCAAGTTGAGGGACTTTAGGGACCAAGAGCACACAGTGTACAGAGCTCTGAGAAGACAAAGGTGCAGTCCGATGGCCAGGGAGAGTTTCTTACTTTCTTTCTTTTTTTTTTAAAATATTTTTTAGTTGTCAATCGATCTTTATTTTATTTATTTATATGTGGTGCTGAGAATTGAACCCAGTGCCTCACACATGCTAGGCAAGCGCTCTACCACCGAGCCACAGCCCCAGCCCTCAGGGTGTGTTTCTTGAAGTGTCCGGCAATGAAGAGGTGGCTGACTCCCCTGGATGAGCCTCTGTCCTTCTCGGTACAGCTTTTCATAAGAGAACCAACTGCTTCTGTTGCGGCCCTGCCTCCAAGAATTGGAAAAACTGGCAGGCAGGGGGTTCAAGGTGGCTTCACCAACCTCCCTGTGCCCTTCAGGTACCAGGATCATCTATGACCGGAAATTCTTGATGGAGTGTCGGAACTCACCTGTGGCCAAAACGCCTCCAAGGGACCTGCCCACCATTCCTGGGGTCACCAGCCCCGCCAGTGATGAGCCCTCCATGGAAGCCATCCAGAGCCACCTGCGCAACAGTCCAGAAGATAAGCGGGTGGGCGGTAAGTGGCCAGGCTTCTCAGGCTGTCTGTGGGGAAGGGAAATGCCCTGTCCTCTGGGGGGCATTCCAGGGAGGGGGAATAATGGTGACTCTTTCTCACCACGTATGGAGCAGTTCAGACTCCAGAGGGTGGGAGTTGGGGTGGGGAGCAGATCTCTCAGTGGTACCAACTTTCTCCTTGAAAGGAGCCCAAGAACCCTAGGAAAGGTGATTTGACACCACCAGGTCATGCAAACAGCAAGGAGCTTGTCTAAAATGGTAATGACTTCACACAGTTTTCATAAGCATGCCCCTCTGTACTCTGGAGCATTACGTGTGTGTGCAGTGCTTGGAATACACCCATGACTCTCGTGGTGCAGGAGACAATAAAAGACAGTGTATGTGCCCTCTATGAAATCACATGTCTACAAGATAAGAAACACATCCGGCTGTCTCCTAGCTGGGTGTTTGTCCCTTAGTAGATCCTTTATGAAGACAGATAGAAACAATGTGGCCCGTTGTCTCTGCAGCTTCAACATTTGGTAGCTAGGTGCTTCCTGGTATCCCCACCTCCCAAGTAATCAGAGCAGCCACCCTGGCAGCTGTGTGTGTAAAATGGGCTCTTTGTGGCATCATGACTAGCTTGCCAGAACATCTGAGTTTTCTGCTATGAAGGGGATGCAGTGTAAGCACTGCTGGACAACCTTAGTCAGACTGGAAGCCACTGACCCCACACCAGGCCCAGACCCAGACAGGAAGCAGCTGGACCTTGGGCTGGGCTTGCTATATTGACAGCAGCAAAATCCATTTGCTCAGGCTCTACAGGATGTGATTCATAATCACCTTGGGAATGCCAACAGCCAAGACAGGCAACAGTTGCCTTCTCTCTTTTTTTGAACCCAGCGTCATACATGCTGGGCATGCACTCTACTGGTTTTTTTTTTTTTTTTGGTACTGGTGATTGAACTCAGGGGCACTCCACCACTGAGCCACATCCCCAGCCCTATTTTGTGTTTTATGTAGAGACAGGGTCTCACTGAGTTGCTTAGCGCCTTGCCATTGCTGAGGCTGGCTTTGAACTCGCGATTCTCCTGTCTCAGCCTCCCTAAGTGCTGGGATTACAGGCTTGAGCCACCGCGCCCAGCTGCATGCACTCTACTGAATCACATCCCCAGCCAGTTACCTTTTCTTAGACTCAAGCTGGAAGGGAAGTGAGCTCCAGTAAGAAGGTGGATTTGGGCACACACAGAGAGCAGTGTGACAGATACTACAGTGTGGTTTGGTTACTTGCCATTTTTTCAAGGATGGAGAGGTTCATGGGTCATTGCACAAGTGGCTATGCCTCATTAAGGATAGGGTTCACCAGCACCTGAAACTTGACTCACCATCAGCTAAAGGCCGGCACTCCCTGTTCACACATCCCTCCCAGTTTCTAGAACTGCTGTGGCCCATAACAAATGCAGGGCTGGCCTGGTATGCCAGGTGGCAGCTCTGAACCCAAAATAATGGTCTAGTAGTCCCACAAGGTTTTTAGTATAGGATAGCAGGCATTTTTATTTTGTTCAATTGGATATAAGAAACCAAAGCCAGGCGCGGTGGCTCAAGCCTGTAATCCCAGCACTTAGGGAGGCTGAGACAGGAGAATCGCGAGTTCAAAGCCAGCCTCAGCAATGCCGAGGCGCTAAGCAACTCAGTGAGACCCTGTCTCTACATAAAACACAAAATAGGGCTGGGGATGTGGCTCAGTGGTCGAGTGCCCCTGAGTTCAATCCCTGGTACCAAAAAAAAAAAAGAAACCAAGTCTCCTAACCTTGAACCCATCTATTTGTGTAAATATAACCAGAAGAAAAAAGCCAGTTTCCCTATTTGGGAGCCAGAGCAGGCATTTTGCTATCTAGGACCTTAGAGTAGTCTTGCCCAAGAGACTGTGAATGAGGCAGTTCCATTTAAAAGAAAAAAAAAAATTACTGCAGCATGGATTTCTTGAAAATGTTGCTGGCAAGAGAATGGTGAGGACACTGAGTGGCTGAATTGTGTCCAGATGACTGCTTTACTGCAAGATCAGGCTATTCTGTGGGCAATAAGATGTAGGCCTAGTAGGTAAGGGTACCGTTTTCTTTTTTTCTTTTTGCTGTGGGTGGAGGGTGGTACTGGGCATGGAACTTAGGGGCACTTTACCAATGAGCCATATCTCCAGCCCTTTTTTTTTTTTTTTTGAGACAAGATCTCACTAAGAGTTGCTTAAGGCTTTGCTAAGTTGCTGGGGCTGACCCACAACTTGGGATCTTAGTCACAAGTGACTACAAACCCTTATTACAAACAAAAATTACCTGTAATCCCAGCACTTAGGGAGGCTGAGACAGGAGAATCGTGAGCTCAAAGCCAGCCTCAGCAATGGCGAGGCGCTAAGCCACTCAGTGAGACCCTGTCTCTACATACAACACAAAATAGGGCTGGGGATGTGGCTCAGTGGTCAAGTATCCCTGAGTTCATTCCCCAGTACCAAAAAAAAAAAAAAAAAAAAATTAAAAGGACTGGCAATGTGGCTCACTGGTTAAGCTCCCCAGAACCAAAAAGATAAAAATAAAAATCATAGAAAATGCAGGAATGTCACTTCCCCTATGAGAAAACTTAGTGTCTTGGTTTGGGGATTAGGAAAGAGCACAGCCAGACATAGAAGCTTCAGGCTTATGCTTCCAGGAATTCTTAGCCTAGTCCTGCCTTCCCTTTACATTCTTTGGCATCATAAGGCTAGCCCGTGTTCTTGTAGGAACAACAGAATGAAAAAGTAGGCCCTCTCCCTGGCCTCTAAGACATCAACACACTCATTGCTTACCTGCCCTCTGTCTCTTCTTTCCATAGGTGAAGAATCACAGTTTGAGATGGACATTTAAGGAACCAGCCATGAGATGGAGCCATGCTTCTGGGCCCCTCAGGCCCTTCTCGGGAGAAGAGTCACACCAGCCAGGCCTTATGAAAGTCATTGTACTGGGCAGTCGTCGGGTGTGGGGTCTGCCACCCTGGCCCTGTTCTCTCACTCAGGGCACCTGCTTCCCTTTCCTCTTTGTGAACACCAGCACATACCTCCTTGTGCCTCCATTGATACAGGAGCTGCAACCCTAAAGGGAATGACTCTCTTGCCCACACACTGCAGCCAAGTGCCAGAAAGGTGTCGCAGAGGACTCCTTCTGAAAGATCATTTGGCTCTTCCGGCCCCATCCTCTGGGGCACACTCATCCTTTCCTTAGGTTGGGGTGCCTGGGAAAGCTCCCCTCCACTTCCCCAAGAGAGGAAATAAAAGCCACCCTCTCCCTAGGGCCAAGAGTTGGGCCCTGTCTGAGCTCTTTTCAACTCCAAGTGATCATTAACACCAGCTACTATGTGTTCAGTGCTTACAATGCATTTTCCTTTATGTTATCTCGATTCTCACACTGATCCTGTAGGTAAGTAGAGCAAACACTATCTTTATTTTAACAGCTAAGTAACAGCTAAGAAGACTGGTTTGAGGGAAGCTAGTAAATGACACATGGGATTAGGTTTGAGCTCTGCTACTTTTTTTTTTTTTTTGGTAGTAGGGGGTTGAACCCAGGGATGCTCTACCACTGAGCTACACTCCCAGACCTTTTAATTTTTTATTTTGAGACAAGGCCTCACTAAATTACTGAGGCTGGCTTTGAACTTGCGATCCTCCTGCTCATACTCCCAAATTGCTGGGATTATAAGCTTGAATCACTGTGCCTGGCTAAGCACTTCTACTCTTTTTTTTTTTCCCTTCTGTACTAGGGATTGAACCCAGGAGCACTTGATCACTCAGCCACATCCCCAGCCCTTTTTATTTTTTTTATTTTGAGACAGGGTTTCACCGAGTTTAGGGCCTTGCCAAATTGCTAGGGCTGCCTTTGAATTTATGATCATCCTGCTTCAGCCTCCCATGCTGCTGGGATTACTCTATTTTATTTCATAGCTGTTCTGCTACTTTTTTGGTACTGGGTATTGAACTCAAGAACACTCAACCTCTGAGTCACATCTCTAGCCCTATTTTGTATTTTTTTAGAGACTGGGTCTCACTGAGTTGCTTAGCACCTCACTTTTGCAGAGGCCGGCTTTGAACTTGAGATCCTTCTGCCTCAGCCTCCTGAGCCACTGGGATTACAGGCATGCACCACCGTGCCGGCTGCTGTTCTGCTACTCTTGATCTTTGTTTTCTGTGGCAGGTGCTACCTATCTTCTGGGCTGTCCCCAATCCTTTCCCACACCAAGCCTGTCACTTTCCCCCTTGGGGCCCATTCCATACAAGAGTGAGAGGGAAGTGCCTGAGCCTTGGCCAGTACAGTCTCCAATCCTCATGTACTTGATCTTTGTAGAGTGATTCCTCTGTGTAAGCCGTCATGGGGGACAAACAAGACAGGCTCTCTTGAGGATTTCATTGAAGATTTACTGATAAGAAAAGGTAGCATAAACAGGATTGTATAGGATTGGCTACCAGTGAATTGTCCGTGCAAGTGCTGAATCACGCAGGGGAGCCAGGCATGATGGCGCACGCCTGTAATCCCAGTGGCTTGGAAGGCTGAGGCAGGAGAATTGCGAGTTCAAAGCCAGACTCAGCAAAAGCGAGGGGCTAAGCAACTCAGTGAGACCCTGTCTCTAAATAAAATACAAAATAAGGCTAAAGATGTGGCTCAGGGGTCGAGTGGCCCTGGGTTCAATCCCACTACCCCCCCACCCCAGAAAAAAGTAAATCACACAGGGGGAGGTGACGTGCAGTTGGGCCCTGAGAGTGAGTTTGGAAGAAGGTGGGTATCCAGTGTTATGGAGTTCAGGTGGTCTTGGGAAACCAAGATGTGCTAGGATGGAACATCAGGGAACCCACTTTGGACACAGCAGGCAACTTTTGTGGGCAGAGGTGGCTGTTACAAATGGCCTAAGAAAGGTCATATGTATAGGATGTACTAGAGATGGGTGGCCTTTGACCAAGAGGCAGTGGCTAATGTGGGCTTGATAAGGTCTGGATTCATTGCATTTGTTAGCCAGCCCTTTGGGGAACAGCAAGCTATCAGTGGCCAAGGGCTTTGTCAGACTTTTTCTGTAGCTGAATTGGACCCTACCCGAGGACTAATTGCAGCTGGAGTCCACATGTTTATTGATGGTGCATGGAAGGACCCAGCCTTTGGTGTATAGAATGCAAGCACGCAGCATAGCCTTTTTCTTTCTTTCTTTTCTTTTTTTAAAGATTGACATTTTTATTATAGTTTTATTTTTATTTATTTATTTGTATGTGGTGCTGAGGATCGAACCCAGTGCCTCACCCGTGGTAGGCAAGTGCTCTACCACTCAGCCCCAGCCCCAGCCCCTCTTTTCTTTTTCTTTCTTTTTTTTTTTTTTTAAATATATTTTCAGTTGTTGATGCACCTTTATTTTATTATTATTATTATTATTTTTGGTACTGGGGATTGAACTCAGGGGCACTCGACCACTGAGCCACATCCCCAGCCCTATTTTTTTTTAAGTATTTATTTTATAGTTGTAGGTGGACAGAATATTTTATTTTTATGTGGTACTAAGGATCGAACTCAGTGCCTCACGTGCGCTAGGCGAGCATGCTACCACTGAGCCATAACCCCAGGACCCCCAGCCCTATTTTGTGTTTTATGTAGAGACAGAGTCTCACTGAGTTGCTTAGCACCTCGCCATTGCTGAGGCTGGCTTTGAACTTGTGATTCTCCTGTCTCAGCCTCCCAAAGTGCAGGGATTACAGGTGTGCGCCACTGCGCCCGGCTTTATTTATATGTGGTGCTGTGAATCAAACCCAGTGCCTCATAGATGTGAGGCAAGTGCTCTACCACTGAGCCACAACCCCAGTCCCAGCATAGCCTTTTCTTAGGAATGGAAAAGTGAGGGTAGGGAGGAGCTGCCACCAGAGCAAAGGCAACAGTGAATTTTAGCTAGGATAAATGAGAGATTGGGTCAGCCATTGGTCCCTTGGCTTTCTAATTAAGCGTCTCGCTCCTGGCATCCTTTCAGTGGTCTTGCTTACCATTCTATATGATCAGATCTAGTCCCCTCCCTTGTTCTACCTCTCAGGGTCAATTACTGTATTTATAGGATCAAAAATTTGATTTCTCTGGTAGTTGAGGGGCCACAATGATAAAACTGTTCAGAATGTCAGGTGCAGGGGTGAATATCTCTAATCCCAGCCACTTGGGAGGCTGTGGCAGGAGAATTGCAAGTCTGAGGCCAGCCTGGGCAAGTTAGCAAGCCCCTGTCTCAAAAACTGTTGGAGGGGAGGGGTGTGCTGGGGTAAAATTCAGTGGTAAAGTGCCCTTGGTTTAATTCCCAGTACTGAAAAGGAAATTATTCTGAAGTATGAACTTTTCCCACTGAACAAAAAGTATCCACTGAAAGATCTAGATATTTCTTGAGCATTAATTCTGGCTAGGTCCCGTGGAGGGGCAAAGATAGGCAGCCCAGTTCTTGTACCCAAAGAAGTGAAATCTTGGAGGGTTGATGCTGCTGTGGTCCAAATTGATATTCCTATGTACTGAGCCTAAAAGCTTTGCAGAGATGGTTACTCCAGGAGACCATCACAGTTTGGCTTTCCCATTGCCTCTGGCATCATCTTCAAATGTTTTTCCATTTGAAGAACACAGTGACAAGTCTTAGTAGATGCCAAATGTCATGAACGAGGAAATACAAGGAAGTGTTTTAAGCTATGGTGTGTGTTGCTGGTGAGCTTACATCCTGATTGGGAGATGAAAGGTACTCGGAATAGTTAAGGATCACCCAGAAATGGCATGTTTACCAATGAACAGAGGCAGTATCAATACCATAATTAGAGAGTCATGTTTGAGAAGACTTCATGGAGGAGGTGGCACTTGACAGGACTGGTAGATTTTAATTTAGGAAGGACAGGGTTATGAATGGCCTATGGTATTGTTCGCTGGAGGAATGTTGAAAGCATTAGGTTTTCCATACACAAATGAAGAGGCTCAACCAGGCAGTGGAAATAGGAATGGGCTATATTAGAAAAGGAGGCTTGAGAGCTGGGCACAGTGGCGCATCCCTGTAATCCCAGCACTTTGGGAGGCTGAGACAGGAGAATTGCAAGTTCAAAGCCACCCTCAACAACAGCGAGGCACTAAGCAACTCAGTGAGACCCTGTCTACATAAAACACAAAATAGGGCTGGGGATGTGGCTCAGTGGTCAAGTACCCCTGAGTTTAATCCCCGGTACCAAAAAAAAAAGAAAAGAAAAGGAGGCTTGAGAGCACTTGAACAAGAAGAAAGCGGAAATGTCTTGGAGGTTTCTGGTCTATGTGACCCAGAAGAGGAATCAGAGAATGCTGGTTCAGGAATTATGCAGAATGAAAGAGTTAGGGATAATACCTCTATGGTAGAGTGCTTACCCAGCATGCATAAGGCCTGAGTTTGATCCCGAGTACCAAAAAAGGAATTATGCAGAGCTGGGCGCGGTGGCATAAGCCTGTAATCCCAGCATTTAGGGAGGCTGAGAGGAGGATCGCGAGTTCAAAGCCAGCCTCAGCAAAGGTGAGGCGCTAAGCAACTCAGTGAGACCCTGTCTCTACATAAAACACAAAATAGGGCTGGGGATGTGGCTCAATGGTCGAGTGCCCCTGAATTCAATCTCCAGTACCAAAAAAAAAAAAAAAAAAAAGAATTATGCAGAATGAATAGCAAGGAGGCCTAAGTTCCAGGCTGTTTTCACAGCTGTGGGCATCTCCAAGTTGTCATACTATTTCTAACAAGCATTCTTCAGGCACCCTTCACTGTGACATTGATCAAGATGACTCAAGGAAAGGCTTAAGTATACATGGCCAACAGAAAAAATGACACATCTTACCACCTGAAAACCAGTAGTACTTAAGGAAGGGTGGGATTCACCAATAGACTTGGCAAGTGGTCTTTGCAGCTAAATCCAACTTCACTTTTATTTAATAGACATTTATTAAGCATCAGTAGCATGATGCTAGACCTTGAGGGAGTACTGGAGAATTTTATTACAAATGTCTGAGAAAAATAATCAAGGAATCATAATTGGGTGAAAATAAACAGTGATAAGTAGGACAAGCAGTGGAGCAGGGATAGTCAGTGGGAAGAACAGGCTGAAAAGGAAATTGCATAAGCAAAATTATATCTATATCTAGTGTGAGAACATTTGGATGTGTTAGGTTGGAGTGAGTTGCGTAGCACATGGTAAATTTGTAGATAGCATGGGATTCAGTTGTTGGACCAAAAAAAATTATGGAATATCTTATGTATATCTGGATCCTCACTACAATCTTATCTATGATCCACAGAATTTAGGAAGTAGGTATTTTTATTCCTGTATTACACATCCCCGTGCCTAGTGAATATCAGAACTAGGATTCCAATTCCTGTTTGTCCAGCTCCCAAAGCCTGTTCTTTATGCCACACCGTGTCCAGAACTAAAGTCTGTACTAATTCAGACTAGAATGTTGGTGATGTTAGAACAAATCAAAGACTGATGTTAAGGTAGACCAGGTGGCCGTGCAGGGTGCATGCCTGTAATCCCAGCACTTTGGGAGGCTGAGACAGGAGAATTGTGAGTTCAAAGCCAGCCTCAGCAACAGAGAGGTGTTAAGCAACTCAGTGAGACCCTGTCTCTACATAAAACACAAAGTAGGCCTGGGGATGTGGCTCAGTGGTCAAGGACTCCTGAGTTCAATCCCCGGTATAAAAAAAAAAGGTAGACCAGGTGGAGGAGAGATTGAGACTCTGTTCAGATATTTGGTGTGTTTGGGTTGAAGGTAGAGCATGGAAATAGGAATGAAAGAAGATTGATGGGCTGTTAATAGTGCCCACTGTGTGTGAGGCACTGATCTAAGCACTAGGGATAGAGCCGTGGACAAGCCCAGACTTCTAGGAGCCTAGCTTCCAGGGAATGCAACATATATTTAAGGACTGGTGTCAGATATGATTGCTGTCCTGTTTTGTGTATTCAGTTTTCATTCCTGAAGTATCAAACCTGGCCTGGAAATATGGCAGTTTGGCATGAATTTTGCCAATCCTCTCAGACCAACTCCCTCCCCAAGCAAAGGACCCAAGCCTCTTTTCTGTGGGACAGTTAATCCTGCATAGGAAAGCCAGCACCCCAATGAAGGCATTAGACACTTCATTTTCTGGAAATAACCAACACAGCCTTTTATCATCTGCAAGAAGCTGAATGAAGCCGGGCGCGGTGGCTCAAGCCTGTAATCCCAGCACTTAGGGAGGCTGAGACAGGAGAATCGCGAGTTCAAAGCCAGCCTCAGCAACGGCGAGGCACTAAGCAACTCAGTGAGACCCTGTCTCTACATAAAACACAAAATAGGGCTGGGGATGTGGCTCAGTGGTCGAGTACCCCTGAGTTCAATTCCCAGTACCAAA
>PVHX01015790.1:0-45406 GCA_004024805.1 Geosciurus inauris
ATAGCAACAGTTTGGTCATTGATAGAACACACATATTGCAGTGATCCCATTAGATTATAATGGAGCTGAAAGATACTTTTTCCTGGTGGTGACATAGCTATCATAATGTTGCTGTGCCAGGCATTACTCATGTTTGTAACCATACTGGCATAAACAGACCTACTACCACACTGTTAATCATTTAAAAGTAGCACACACAATTATGTACAGTATGTGAAACTTGATAGTAACAATAAATGACTATATTACTTGTTTATGTATTTACAATACTTGCATTTTTGTCATTATTTTTGAGTGTGTGTGTATATATGTATATACAGTTTACTAGGCTGAGAGGACATGAGAGACCTGGTTTCAGTCACATGTACCTACAAATAAATTTTTGACCCTGTACAACTTGCTACATCCTGGAGAACTGTGCTTTTCATCAATTTGGACCATTCTAGTCCTGGATATAGTTGCTACAGTCGCTGCACCCATACCTCCCTTCCTTTCCTGAGAGCATCTTTGTTCTTGTCTTTCCCCCTGCCCTTTCTGAAAATTTCTTTACCTAGTCTTGAAATTATCCAATTCCTTCCTTACAACACACCTCAATACCCTGACTATATCAATCAGAGTTCTTGACAAACTGATGCACCCACTTGTGCTTTTGACTTTAATATTTGAATTAATAATGTGTATTAATAATCTGTAAGAACATGGAATGCATTTAAGTTGTCTAAAATTTGTGTCTCTTGAGTTGGAACTCTGATCATTCCAAATAATCTTTTTACTTTTTAATTTATCCTGAGTCTATACCTACATGTTCCTAGGAAAAAGGTGTAATATACTGAAAATCTGAGACACCTATTTTCCAAATTGGTATTTCAAATATGCTTTCATTTTAAAAGTAGTCATTTATTACACAATTAAAAACTGCTAGCTGGGCATGGTGGTGCAAGCCTGTAATCCCAGCATTTAGGGAGGCTGAGACAGGAGAAACGTGAGTTCAAAGCCAGCCTCAGCAATGGTGAGGTGCTAAGCAACTCATTGAGACCCTGTCTCTACATAAAACACAAAATAAGGGGGGGGATGTGGCTCAGTGGTCGAGTGCCCCTGAGTTCAATCTCCAGTACCAAAAAAACAAAACACACACAAAAAAACTGCTGCTTTACAGAACAATCTAAATACTGATAAAATGTAATGTAAATAAAACATGCAGTATATATGTATGTTTGTATATATGTATATTTGCATACATGGAGTATATGTGTATATTTGTATATTTTATAAATTATCTTTCTATTTTAAAAATTAAGAAGCAAAGAATAAGCAATGAGTGAACAAGTGATGAGTTACAAACTGTGAATAATGGATAGCACAGAGTAGCAAAGATGTTGGAAATAAAGTATAAAAACCCAATTTTATCTCTTATCTTGATAATTGTTCCACATAATCTGATATTTTGCTAGTTGTCTCTTCAGATAGTAAAAGAAGATAAGCTGCTAATGACACATTTCAAAGTAAACCTACCTGTGAATTCCCAGATGTAGGCATGTACTTGCATGTCTCCATAACTATGCACGTGACATATTATATTTTTTGGCCTGAATTTTATGAAATGCTTTAAATGACTCATTTTTATAGGCTCTACTTTTATTGCCACAATCCCCTAAAACAATAAAAAGAAACAATAATAGGCTGACTTGAGGCTGCATTTGTATTATCATGTTGCTAATAACTCCTTGCCCCTCCCAGAAATATAGATACCACATCATTGTCATCTCATCTAGAGCCCTCAGAGGGAACTTAGGAAAAGCAACACACAAAAATCACACATTCTTGCTATAAGAATCATAAATATCATCTTGTTATTGTTTATATTTTAATTTCTATTGTTCTAAACTCGAAGAAGTGTGTTCAAACTTTTTATTTTTTATAGCAAGACATCAAATTTAAGAAGTAAAATGAGGTATAATTTTTCAAATTCACTTCATAAAGTGTGTTTAAAATATGAATATGATCTATCCACAAACATATATTTAGATTCATTGATTAATATAATTAGGAAAACAAAATAATTAAGTACTGTGTCCTCAAAACTTACTCCATTTCTACCACCTTGCCTGTCCCCTGTTGGCCTTCCTGTTGCTTGCTTGTCTTTTGTTCTCCAGGCCTTTAGATACTACTTCCTGAAACCAAAATACAATTTTAAATATATACAACAGAAATGCTTCACCCTGACCACTTTGAAGTAGGTCAATCTGAATTAATAACTTGGAGGTGAAGGATTCTAAAACCTATTAATCTCTAATGGCCCCAAGTGCCCTCTATTCTTTATATTTTGCCTTACTGTTTTATATGTAAGTCAAATATCTGACAAACAGATTCCAAAAAGGGTGACTTGACTCTGATATCCATGGTACCCTTTTCTTTCAGGAGAAAATGAAATTCATAGAAGAATTTTTGTATTACATTATGAGTGTAGAAGCAGATATTCACCAAGAAGACAGATAAGAAAACCAGATAAAATGAATTGAACTGAAAGGGCAAAGGGCCTCTCTCCACATCCATTATGTCATTTTTTTTTCACTTTTATAGATTCTTTTTTTTGTTTTTAACAAAAAGAGAATCTTTTGGGTAAAGAATTGCTCAAGTGAACCAATATATCAGGATGGCTAAGGATTGAACTTTTAAAAACAGATTATATAATTAAAATTTTAATTGGGTTATGTTGATGTATTACCAAATTATATACCTTTTGAAAGAAAATGCAAAAATAATATTACATAATTTACCAAAAACTTTAAACAAACATTTTTAATCATCAATATGTTAGCACTATTCTGGACACTGGGCTCAGAGTAGGGATTAAACATAAATCTTTGCCTTTACTGAGCTAGCATCTTAGTAGGACATAATTTAGGACAGGAATTGAGACCTCTGAGACCTTTCTGCAAATATTACTTTATCTGAGAAAACTTCCCTAATCAATTAGAACCTATGCCAGCATGTCATCATCTTTTAAATTTCTTCATGATGATTCTAATTTTCTGATATATATACATATATGTATCAGAATATATATACTTATATATCAATATATATACATAGATTTTCTGATATGCATATGTGTGTATATGTATGCATGTGTATATATATTATTTATATATATATGTTGTAATTTATTATTATTTGTTTGCTTGGGAGATTTCTCAGAAAAAAAGATCAATGCAAGTGAACTATGCAGTTCCAAGGACAGAGACAAGGCCCGTTCACCCTTAACCTAGAAACTCTGGCTTGTTCTGACTTGATTTAAAGAAACAACACATAAACTTGCCCTCCCACAACTTTGACAGTTAGCTCTTCAAGTGTTATCTAGACACAGAAGAGAAAAATATATATCAAGCTACTGTGCTCCCTGCAGAGCCAAAAAAACACAATGGACTCATCAAAATACTGGAGGAAAATCTCTCCAGTGTGAGGCCACACAGCAGGTGCTTTTTACCTGAGGCAGCTAACCAATGGCAATGTAGGGAAGGTAGAATGGCTAGAAGTGAGAGCCCTGGGGCTTGGAATCAGGCTAATGGGAAATATAGAGTGGGAAATCAGAAAGACAGTTCTCAGGAACTGGATGGCAGATAAATCTTCAGAATGTTGAGACTCAGGAGCTTCACAGAGAAAGCAACAAGATACACAAGAACTGTGGGCAACCTTCCTTGCCTCACTTGTACTTGATTACAGAATCAGCTTCCAGAAGTCCTTTTCTATAAGAAGTCCATGGCCTTCTGTCAACTATATGTCATTCAGGGACAGCTCACTGTCTGCCTGCCATTTCTTACTCTTAAAACATCCATCCTCCTAAACAATTTTACTTTTGTGTTTGAAAGGCACTGCTGAGAGCAGAGAGATGGCTCATCAAGAATCTGAGAAGGACATGAGAGAGAAAAGGAAACATACTGAGCAAGAGGTGGAAAAGTGCAAAGGGTGAGATGAAAAAAAAAATAGTAAAAGGACAGTTCTAATAAAAAACAAAAATTCTAACACCTGTCCCACCTTTCATTTCCTTCTCTGTAAGTCCAATCATTGCAAGATCCCCGAACTACAGAGGTAGAAATAGAGAAGAAAAAGCAACAGCTTGGAGAGATGGGAAATACAACTGCTTTCTGAAATTGATTACTGGATTTTTTTTGTCCTAGAAGTCTCTCTCTGCACATGTGTTTCCAGTTCTCAAATAGAGCTAAAAATTTAATGTTTGATACAAATTAAAGATGCCCATTTATTTTCTCCTGTTGCTTTGTTTTATGGCTATTGTTTCACTGTATAATAATAGAATTTTAAAATTACAAATTCCAAAATGATTGATAATGTGAGGATATTGATATAGATTTGGCCATCTTAGAGTGATTATTTTTAAAGTATCAAAAGCCTTATAGGTTCAATATATTTAAATTTGGCAGCTATTCATGGAATTTCAGTTTATGTAATATACATCTGTTTAACTGAGTCCTTAAATATTATTCTTTAAAAATGCAAGAATAAAAATAGTCCCTTTTTAAAAGAAACTACCAAAATGGAATGGCTGTAATTACCATAAATGTTAAAAAGTAACTTAAGGTTATATTTAATAATAAATACAATATTAGGCATGTACTGTGTAGGAAGAACTATTATAAGCCTTGGAAACAGTATGAACAAAACAGGACTCTGAACTCTGTACTCAAAGAGCTTACCTACTAGTAGGAGGAGTGTGACATAAAACCAAAGAAATAAGAACATCATAGAATTACCAGGTACTAATGAAGACAATAAAACAAATGGGTAGAGGAATGAAGAATTTGGAGTGAAAAGCAATTGTAAAAATCTTCCCCAAGGAGGAGACATTTGAATTCTGACCTAAATATAACAGAGATAACCATACATGCATTTTGAAAGCAGAGCATTCCAGAAAGAGCCAGGAGTTGTACAGTCTCAAGAAACAGCAAGAGGGCCAGGACAGTAGCAGAGTAAATGAGGGAATTAGCAAGAGATGGCCAGAGGCAGAGAGGGGTTGACAGAATTTTCTATAATGGGCAGGCATCCTTTAAGAGCCAACAATGCCTTTTATTCATAAGGGTTAATTTCCTTCAGAAAACCTACCCCAGTATATATTTTCCCACTGTATCACTTTTATTTACTGTGAATAAAAATCTTGGTCTTATTGTGATGTCAAAAATACCCTTCCATAATCTGAGTTATTCACAAATCATCTTACATTCGCTTACGTGAAGAAAACCAGCCTGATGCATTTTACGGGTCCTAAAAGGTGGTAGGAGCATAGGACAATAAGGAGAAATCTTTGTTCATCTTGCAATATTTTATTCCCTTACCCACAGTAATGATTTATAAATAAAATTAATAAACAAATAAAGACATTTAATTTAATAATTATCAGTGATCACATTATTAAAATTATTATAATCAAGGTTTTATTATATTAATACAATCTATTACTGTGATTGACAATGTTTTAGCTGCTGTTACGGTTTTGATCTTAATGTCCCTGTCCCCCAAAGGCTATGTGTTGAAGGCTTGGTGGCCCTCTTGTGGTGCTATTGAGATGTGTTAAAACTTTTAGGAGAGGGGACCTAATGGAAGAAATTTAGGTCACTGAGGCATGAAAGATATTTTGAGACTCTGTCTCCTCCTCTTTCTTCTGGCCACCATGAGTTGAAGAGATTTGCTCTGCCACGTGTTGCCTGCCATGTGTTCTGCTCTCCAAAGGCTCAAATCTACAGGGCCAAGAAAGCTTAAACTGAGACCTCTGAAATTGTGAGCCAAAATAAATATTTTCTCCTTGCAAGTTGATTTGTCTCATACACTGTATCACAATGATGGAAAGATAACACAGTTGCCTATCTTATTTTGATTTGTAGGCAACTATATTCCCACTTAGTCAATTCTTCACATCTGCAGAAAATTTTTTGTTAAAAGATGTGCAAATTTTTATATTCACGTACAGTAATATTAATGTAGATAGACGCCACTGTTCTAGACCTCTGAGGTTATATTAGAGGTAATATTTCAATCCACATGAGCTTTGACCACTCTGGTTTCCTAGCATCCCACCGTTTAAGAGGCATTTAAGCCCTCATTCACAGTAATAACAAAAATGGCTTAGCATACAATACAACAAATAGTAAAGTTATACATATATAAATTGGAATCTTCCCTGTACATTGAGTTTGACTTGCATCTTTAAAGCAGTTTACCAGTTAAGATAGTTTAACAGTTTTAAATTTTCTGAAAATTATCTTATAAAAAGTTCCAAGTTGAGTTTTTTCACAAGGATTTGATTAGCATTTTTTGTTACATACATTTTTTTCCCCAAACTTCAAGTCTTCTACTTTTTAAGGATTTCCCTGACACAATAATTTGATCAAATAGGACAGTAACAAGACATTACATCAGGAAGGCAGATGACATTGCAACGTAGCTAGCTCTGTCTTCTACGTCATTTCATGGTTGTTGATTGATACTTCTTGAGACATACTTTTATTATTTGCTAATAGAGATATCATCCTTGCTACCTACTCACCTCAGAGGCCCAGGACCATCTCTTTATGAGATCCATTGGAACTGCACATTATACTAACAACTTGCTAATATTGTTATAGTCTCTAACTCATTCTGTTGAAGGGTGCTGCAATTTGGATGTTCCCCAACTCCTTAAATACCCTTAACATCTGCATAGCTGGCTCTTCTAATAAATGTGTTAAGAACTTAAAAGTCATTATATGTTTCAAAATCTTTAGTTTACAGCTATTCTACTGAGAGTGCAAACTTATTTCAAGTGGCCCATTTCAAGGGATCCCCAGAAGCCTTCATAGTGGCTTCATTTAAACACCCTTAATGTTAGTGAGTACATTGACTTGGACTTCTGTCCAATTATTTACACGATCATGCCTTTATTCCAGTTTCAGGGCTCAGGCGACACATTTTACACCTCCTAAACCCTGCTAATATTCTTGTCTTAAAGAAGATACTGTCTCACGAGTTGCCAAAGACTCAGAAAATTAAGGCATCATTGTCTTCCTATTTGGAAAGATGTTTGGTTAGAGTCACTTATTATTTTGATACGTAGTGTGGGAGCACAGTTATTTTGGTAATAATAATAAACTTAGATCATAAAATTTGAACATAATACTGATTTTGTCTTTACTATTTTAAAAATAAATAAATAAAATTCAGTTAGTTTTCTACCGCCAGTAAATACGCAAGTTTCATCAACTATATGTTTTGTGTGTATGTAGCTGTAATGCTCTAAAATTAGGGTCGTGATTATATGCAATTTTAGATTTTATCTCTTTATTTTATCTTACCCATAATACAATTTTCCCATAGTATAAGGTATTGTTCAAAAGCATAACTTTAATGGTTATTATAATTTAACGCTTTGCTATTTCAAAAGTTAACTAAACATTGCAAAGACTAATACTTTAGTTGTTGCCCGTTTTTGAATAGCATAACAGGTTTCCCAGAAAGTTCTAATACATAAAGCATTCTAAGCATGTCTGACCATTTTCATAGAATTACTTTCTCAGAAGAAAAATTGCTTAGATAACGGTAGCTACATTTTTTTAAAGCTTTTTGTATTAAAATATCACATTAGCTTCTTAAACTAAGTACAACTTTATGCCTTTATTGATAGCAGGTAAGTTGTCGTATGCTCCATTGCTAGACTAATCATGCTAATTTTAATTGTAATTCATTGTTTGCCTTAGTTTGCATTTACCAATTATTGGCAAGATTAAAAATATTTGTATTTTATTAACAGTTTATATTTCCTCATTGTGAGTTTTCTAGACTGCTCATATTTTAAATTGAAAATCTTTTCTACCCTTTATACATTTTAATGTGCCTTGTCTTGAATTATATTTTTCATGATTAATAATGCCACCCTATTTTGATTGTTTTTCTTTCCCTGTTTCTTCATTCCCAGTCACTTCAATTTCCACTCCTTTTTGTGTGAGTCCTAACTTTTAAAGCATTGTTCACTCTGTCCCTTTAATTCCTAAAGAAAAAAAATTGTTTCTTTTTTTTCTTTAGGAATTAAATTACTGACTTTTTGTTGTTGTTGCCTTTATGTCAGAATTATTGAAATCTATCTGTATGAAAGTCAAAAAAGAAGGATATCATTAAAATAAGTTTTGTAACAGGAAGATGTTAGCATTTCAGGATACATCACTTGTTCTCTCTCACCTCACCACCCAGTGTTTCCTAGCATTAGGTGGTCTTTGATATTTGTGTTTTTATCAATTTTAACTCAAGTATTCTTTCATCAATTATTTTTATATTCTCTCTACATTCCAAGTTCATACTAAGCCAAAGAGTGAGGCTTTCTGCCTTCCTCCTGTTGCTGTTTATTTTATGCTGTCTCTTTATCATTCTTGTTTCCTGCCTTGTTCTCATTTCTAAACTGGCCGGTGTACTTTCATATCAACCATAAATAACACTGTTGTGGAGCCATATTCTCAGAGTCCTTCCATGTCTCGGCTTTATTTCTATGGATCACTGATGATTTCTCTGAACAGAATTCTCAGTTTAAAATTTTCCACCAAACTCACCCTTCTAGAAATCACTGTGAACATAACCCATTCTTTTTCCACATTTCATGGAGTGAAGTCTAATGTACTTTTTATCCTTTGGAGATTAATTCATTCTTTTCTTTATATGTTTATTTAGTTGTAGGAACGGTGGGACATCTCTAGAGTATGATACTCATGAATCTGAAGTTTGTCTTTGCCTCTTGTTGGTCATACAATTATAGTAAGCTTAAAAGGACGATCATAACTAAGCTCAGCCATGAAGCTGTGAAAAGACAGAGAAACAGAGAAAGGGATGGAGGGAGATAACAGAGAAGAGGGGAAGTATATATAATAAATAGTAATACTCAATAAATATGAGCTATCATTTTATCTTAGGGTCACTGTTTTAATTATTTGCATTTATATTGAGCTCATTTCATGTATATATCCATATATCCATTCAACCTAGTAATATTTTTCTATTATACCTTCTTGAATTTAGCACATATGCACACACACAGACAGACAGACAGACACACACACAATTATCTTAGACTGGATTTTTTACTCAGTTGTTTTTCTATTTTGAAGTTGATATCTTCCTGTTTTGAATTAGCAATTTAGTTTTTCCTCAAAATCATTTCTTAATTATACATCTACATGTATAGGCCTCCCATGCCTCTTTCATCTTCTGATTCTGTTTTAATATTTGTAGTGCAAATGACCACTCTGCATGTTATAAATGTATCCTCTTAGAGTAGAACACATTTCTGTTGCTTCATTTATTCTCAGTGTATAGAATGCTTTCTGGCATGAAATGGTCATTCAATAGCTATTTGACAACAAATGAACAAAATCAATACATGAATAAAAAATCTGAAGTACTGAAATCACAACTATTAATTAGTACCAAATTCCTTCTTGTCTGCTCGAGTGAAATAATTTGCTTTAACTGCTGTGATTTATCAACCTTTGCAGTTGGTGATAGCTTTATTTGATAATTTGTTGATATGCCAGGCTTTGTCATAGAATGGTAACTTCATTTATGTGGAATGTATTTTTTTTGTTTCAATGGCACCTTGAAGACAACTAAAGAACTTCTTGACCTCTCTAATTGACATAGTTGTCCTCATCAAAACATACTAGGAAAAGGTTCTTACTTTACGTAGTACCAGATTGTTAGGAGTCAACATGGCATACTCACCCTTTCCTAGATCCTGATATTCTTTCCACAGTCACTTTTATAATTTTTATGTAGCCAATATACAAAAGCATAGAATGTCTCATAGCTTGACCTAAACCACAGCTCTTAGCACACAAAACTCGATGAGTTTCAGATGCTTGTTACTTCTCTAGTCAATCAATTTTTCCATTATGCTGAATTACAGCTCAATATTTCTTTCCCACGTATAGATTCATTTGAACATATCTTGCAGGAAAAAAGTCAGAATGTTTAATTTCACTATCTTACAAAGATTATACTTCCTTATTTTAATTCCCAAGGCACATCTTCTCCCTCTTTTGTTATTCCTTTCATTTGAAAAGGGATGAGGATTGGTAAAAGGAGTGAGAAGAAAATAGTGAGAACTACTAATCATAAATACTAATTTACAACCTGAGTATTCCTAATGGCTTCTACAGATCACTATAGATATTTTAATGAACTCAAGAATATGCTGAATCAATTGTTTTGGCAATATTAATATATACACAGGCATGTTTTATTATAGAGTCATATCCATTTCAAAACTTACTGGCCAACACACTGGTAAACATGAGGACATTGTTAAGTTCTTTATATAAAGCTGCAGCACTCTACCAGCAATGGAAAGACAAAAAACATGATAATAGTAATTATTCTTGGTAGAAATATAAAAAATATTGCACATATGAATACTGCTATAATGTAATTCAAGTGCCAAATATTAGAGTTAATAAAAAAGTACCTAAAATTTAAAGAGTATTATCATGTAATGTGTATATTTCTTGAAAAATCAACTATTTGTCAAAATAATTCTACTAAAAAAATTTGAAATCCAAATATAAAATATGATAAATATGCTATATCCTTGAAAAGAAATGCAAAACAGACTTCAGTTGCATATTTTAAAATAATGCATCTTTAAAAGAAAAAACATAATATAATAAATCAACCAATTATATAATGTTTTAAAACAAGCAAAATAAAGCACTGTTTTTATATATGTATGCAGAATATATAGGAAGAATAGAAGATGGAAAACATAAAATTTTGACTTATTACTCTCTCTGGGTTCTAAGACCATATGAGTGAAGTTTTACAGTGTTTGCAGGATACCACAGGAATTTGTTTAATAATCTGTTTCTTGCACATTATACAGGGTACATGCCATTTATTTTCTAATTCTTATTACAAATATATACATACATAATATTTTATATGTAGGAAATATTTTAAAATTTAGTCATATCAGTTAAAGAAACACTGCTATTACTAAACAAAAATGGTTCAATTCCATGAATTAAGTTACATAAATAAAAACATTTAAAAAATTGTATAATTTCTTGCATTGTTCATGCCATTTCTTCACTCTGGTGTTATTTCTCTTTTTCCAGCCTTGGAACTTCAATATCTTACCAGTTTTTAAAGCATATAGGGAAAATATTATACACAAATGTTCATAATTTACCTACTAGATTTATCTCATTAATATATCTTATCATATAATATTTAAACTATCTTCTTTCCTTATGTTTTCTACTTGCTTTTAAAAGTAATATTCTCCCTAAACATTGACTTCTTTATAATAACTAATATGATATTTCATGCATAAGGGCAATCACAAAATTTTGAAACATCAATGAGTATATATAAAACATAATTTGAAAATTTTCACACTTTTTTAAATAAAAAGGATTTTTAAAACTCTGCTTCCTGGTGTTAATTCCAAAATAATATTTTTTTTCACATTTTAATGTCTTTAAATAAAAATCAGTATAGAATAAAATATGTTTGTTGGCTTCATACATAAAATTTCATGTTCAAAACAAATTTATCTTTTGATAAATGAATCTAAATGAATCTTACAAGACAATTTCAATGACAAGTTTTGAAAATAAGCAAAGATTATTGTAAAATAAGAAAAAAAAAACATATATTTGGTCTTTGTCCCCAATTCCTTGCATAGGCATAGAACACCTAATGCTTGGAATTCTCCTGTAGAGAAAAAGCTGGGTCCCAGTGGTTGACACTCCTTGGTAGGGTGGTAGTGACACACAAACACACAACAAGTTCAGCATGTTTATTATATGGGTATAAACACCAAGGATTTATCATGAGAAAGTTTCTTCAAAGTAACCAGAACTAAGGTCATGAGTATGAGCAGCCCAATTATGATTATCAACTGGCACCCATAACTTTCTACCCCAAGCAACTGGTATCTGAACCTCATGATGGAGAACTAAATAGCTCTTTGGCTAGCACAGAACCTCTTATTGAACAGGGCATCACCTAGCAACTGGGAAATCTCAAATTGACATCTTTGCACTAAGAGTTCCCAAGAGAGACATTGCCTCTGTCACAGGACAGTTCAAGACCCATAATTTTATACAAATATTCTGTTTTTGACAGTTTGGGAGGTTAGAAAATCTGGAAAATATTATAGAGGTAGATTATGGTTTGGATGTGATGAGTCCCTTCAAAGCTCCTGTGTTAATGTGGGACTGTTCCAAGGTGAAGTGAGTGGATTTTGAGAGCTATGACCTAAATGGTCCATACCATTTAGTTTGAATGACTTGACTGGGTGTTAACTGTAAGCAAGTGGGACATGGCTAGAAGAGATGGGTCACTGTGGGGTGTGCCCTGGAAGGGTGCATCTTCTTGTGATTCTTTCCCTGCTTGCCTCTCTGCTTCCTGACCTCTCCAACAGCTGAGCAAATTTCCTCTGCTGAGCCCTTTGGCCATGATGTTCTGCCTCATCTTGGGCCCAGAGTAATGGAGTCAACTATCTATGGACTGAGACTCTGATATGAGCCAAAATAATTTTTCCTCCTCTATGTTGTTCTTGTTGGGTATTTTGGTAAAAGTGATGCAAAGCTAACTAAAACTGTATGAACATTGACACATACTAAGAAAATTTAACATGTACTGCTTATTCTGCCTAATAGATCTTGTGAGTTCCTTTCTTTGTAATGTCAGAGTAGTGTGCATAGGAATATCTTCCCAAAGATAATTACAAAGTTTGGGAAAAGTATGCAATTATCTGAGGCACTATAGAATTATGAAAACTAAACAAATTAGGGAAATAAATTAGAAAGTGAGGAATATGAATTAGTTTTCTGTGGCTATGTAACAAACTGTCACCAATGCAGCAGTTACACCCACTCCTATGTATTACTTCAAAGTTCTATAGGTTGGAGGTCTAGATACACAATGGCTGTGTTTCTCTGTTTAAGTTTTCACAGGATTGTTATCAAGGTGTGGACCAGCTTTGTTCTGTTCTGGAGCTCAGTACTCTTTCAGATTCATTCAGATGTTGGATACATTCAGTTGCTTGGTGGTTGTTGTCTGGGAGTTGCTCTGACCTCTAGATGCTGCTTTTGTGACTTTGCCACATAATACTCTTCATCCTAAAGGTCAACAGAAGATTTTCATTCATAAAAGCTCCCCCACACCTCAAATCTTTTCACTCATGAAGAGCTCCAGTCCTTCTTAAATGTTTATCTGATAAGTTATCCCTCCAAGGATGAATTCTGTATCTTAAAGTTAACTATGCTACATAAACAGAGTTCTGAACTTCCTAAACAGCTAGAAATTGAGGAAATAAATTTCGGAAAGAAATGGTCATTGAAATAAATAAAATATCTCTACATTTAAAATCCTGTTAAATTTTTCATTGACTATTTAATCTCTGGTGTTGTGAATAACATTGTTTGATTTTCCAATTCTGAACTAGCCTTGTGTTTTTGAGATAGGCTTGACTGATCTGGTGTTAGAGTAATATTAACCTGAAAAAATAAGTAAGGAATTATTCCCTCTTCTATTTTCTGGAAAAGATTATGATTAACTTGTATTATTTTTACTTTTAGTAAGACTTTCTAGGGAAGCCCAAAGTTTTCATTTTTAGAAAATTTTTAACTGGAAATTAATTCTGTGCGTCCATGTGTCCAATGACATTTATTAATCCTAGATGATTGAAAATCAAATAATTTCCAATTATTGAGTGATTCCTGTAATTACTATTTATAATCCAACAGTATTTCTTTCTTGCCCACTCTAATAGTGTCTAATACGTACAGGTGTAAGAACTCAAATTCTCAAGGAGATCCACATTGAGATTTCTGGAGCAATTTATTTGTATAACACTTTCTCTGAAATTCTGTCTTATTAAAATTGCAGACACCTAAGCCACCCCACATTCCAGGCTTTGTCTCTTCAGCTCAGCAAGGCCATATATTCTGCTTGGGATCCTCATGCTACAGCTGGGCTTCAACAACTACTTATTCACAAAAACCATGAACAACTATCAAAAATATCACATTTACTTCTTTTGGGTATCACATCTCTGTGTTGCTCACTGCTAAATGTCTAAAAATAGCTATTTTACAGCATTTATCCAGGAATCTAATTATGTAAGAAGTTTTATTACATTATCAATTACTGTCCCATGGCAAGAATAAAGTATTTCTTATTGATTTTCAATATTTTCAGATAGCCCAAATCTGATTATTGATATAACTGTTGACATCATAGATTATGCAATTAAATTTAATTTCAATTTCCATAAACTTAAACTAATATTAAATGGTAAAAACACATACTTGAGTTGAGATATCCTTCCTCTGTGTTCACAAGTGAGCTTTCTTTATATACACAAAGATTAATGCACACTTGGCAGAATCCAGAAAGAGTTCCTACAATGAATTCTTAGAACTTGAACTAAAGCTACCCTTTCCCAGGCCTATGAATATCTGTTACCAAGGTCAAGTGGCAACATTTAGAGAGAATCCACTCATCCCACAGCCTCCGCATCAGGAAGAGCTCTAAGACCTCCCCTCATGCCTACTCTGTCAATGCCAACAGCAGTGTTACTGCTATGGTTTGAAATTTGCTGGATTAATGCTTTTATAGCATTTCTCTGCATATATAAACTTCCTTGCAATTCTTCATCCTCTGTCTTTTGTTCTCCATCTGGTTCTGAAGTCTATCTTTTCTTTCTGATTCATCACTTACCCTTCCACAGCTATTTTCCTGAATGTCCATGTGTCCAATGACATATACTTGGACATATATCCTCTGGAACTTGTGGTAGCTCATTGACAAACCTCAAAATATTCCTTAATGTTCTTAAAATATTCCTTCAGTAATTCTTTTAGTTTCTTAGGTTACCTGAAAGCTAGACTTCCTAATGAAGACAATGCTTGCAACCGTAAACCTCTTTAGTGTTGAATATTTTCAACCTATGCACATTTTCTATGTGTCCAGGTAGGAAGGTTTCTTCATTGCTTTTGAATATAGTTTCAGGCCATTAAACCTCCTTCCTTCCTAATGTCATCTAGCCTGGAATTCCATGCCATGATGAACACAACCAAGTATGACCAAATATTCCTCCTAATTTTGGTCACCAATAGATTTCAAGGTTTCTTTCTTCCTCATTCCTCAAATACATTAACTTCCAAATTACAGTCACTCTGTCCTATATAACACCAGTCTTATTTATGAATGATAATATGAACATACAGATGAGCTCTTCAACATTCCAATATTTCTTATCTTTGAACTTCTCTCCTCCAGTGACTTTATTCTCTGTATAATTTCAGTCCCCACTTTCATGGTCATATAATTGGACTTTTCATTTCCATTTTGTCAACTGCACTACAACCTCAATTTCCAATATTCCATTCTGTGAACACTGCTTTTTCTCTTTCTATTTCAGTACTTCTAGTCCCACAAATCAGGAAAACCTGTTCTACTGGAACATACTGATATTACACCATTTTATTCTCCCTTGTCTCCTTATTTCCTTTTATAATTAAATTAAATGGTTAAACATTACAAGATTTCTGCATATATCCTCAGTTCTCTCACTCTTCTCTTTTTTTAATCTATGAGTACTAAAAGAATATTTGATTAAATGTAAATTTGTCTCTATATCTGCCTTATCCTAGTCACATATGGCTGAAGAAGAGCAAAATCATATTGACTGGTCTTACTTTTAGTTCATGAGCACAACACTTAATGATGATTTTTATAGGTAACATAACCATACATTTTAATTCCCAGAATGGTACACTTTTGAAAATGTGAAGTGATGTGATTAGTAATTACCATAAGCATAAATCATGACTGCCTAAGTTAAAATGGGATTGTCTTGGGCAAACTGTGATATATGGTCAGTTGGATTTCTGATGATTTGTTCACACTACTGGGGCCTCTTTTGTATAATTAACCTCACTTACTCAAGGTTTTCACTGCAATAATTCCATCCTCCCTCCTGCATAATTTCCTCCTTACAAAGGATTGCAATTCTCAATGACCTTTACATTAGTAGATCTAATGACCAATTATTGAGCTCATAGCCCTGTACTTCTCAACAGCATTTGATAAATTTCCCATTTTCCTCCTTAAATCACTTCCCTTGACATCCAGAACACAACATACTTGCAGATATCTTTGTACTGTACTGGCTGCTGCTTTTCAGAATCATTTACTAATTCCTGTTCTTCTCCCAGATGTCTTAAGTTTAGGTGCCCTAGGTCAATACTTTGGGTCATCTAACCTTATCTACTAGCATATACTCCTTTGCTGATTTCATCCTGGCACTTGGTGGTAAGTACTATCTAGATGCTGATGACTTCACATTTGTGTCTTCAGATAAGCTCTGTCTCAATACAAGAAACCCGTTCAATTACCAATTCCCTCTACTTGGATACCTAAGAGTTATCCAGTTTCAACAAATTTAAGATTTCTAAATATAAAACTTAGATACCTCTTAGTTATCCAAATTTAACAGTTAAGTTTCCAAATAAAACTCTTGATCTTCCCCTCAAATTATATTCTACCTTTGTTAATTAATCTTTTCAGTTTGTTGTTCAACCCAAAAACTTAAAGTTAATTTTTATTTATTTTTCTCACTTGCTCCATTTTAAAATCATCATTGAGTAATATTTTGTAACTTCAATTTATATCTAGAGTCTGGCCACATATTACCACCTCCACTGTTACTGCCCTAGCCTGATTCATCATTATTTCTAGTCTGGTTTACAGTCCTTCCAGATTAGATAATATGGATATATACAGAAAGCTTAGAATATTATAGATCATTCCTTTTTCTTCTATTTTTTCCTCCATAATTTATTCAACATGGAACTTATAGTAACTATTTTAAACTAGAAATGTTGTCAATGCTCTCCTTAAATTCTTCTAAAGACATTGTTTTACATTGAGTAAAAGTCAAAATTTCTAGAATGGCCAGCAAGCTCTTTCAGTGACCTTGCCACCCTCTGATATCCCTAATGTTTCTACATTATTTTACCATCTTAACTGCTTAACTTTCTCAAGCATATTCAGAATGCCTCGTCAAGTGCTTGCATTTCCTCTTCCCTTACTAGGAATACTTTTCTTCCAGATATTCATATACTTAATTTTCTCATCTCCTTAAATTTTCTGCTTATATTCACCAACTCAGGAGGTATGTTTGTTGTATCTCCACTGATAATATAATTTATATAAGAGAAATTTTATGAATTTTCCCCACTACTCTACTTCCAGCACCTAGTGTGTTCTCAATAAATATTTATTAAATAAGTGAGTGAATAAATGAGTTAATTCTGTGTTTCTATGACTCTTAGTAGACTCTGATAGCTTCATGACTTTATAGTATAAAACAACAGTTGATAATCATAAAACTGAAGACAATCTAAATTTAACTCAGATGATTTGGAGCATCCATAAAATTAAAAGTAGAGAAAAAAAAATCTGTTTTTTTCTAGAGTATAACTATTCTAGTGATAAGAAAGGAGTCTTTATTGAAGTTGATTCTTTAATTTCATATGGCCCTTGCCTGTAATTTTTACCATAAAATCAAGAGTCAAATTCTAAATCTGAGGACTAAACCTAATGAAAATGAGATCTGGGAAAGTATTTATCCCATTTTAAGTTTAGATCCAAATTAGGCAACCACAATAAAGTATTCTTATTTTTTATGTGCTCAAGAAACTCTTTATTGGTTAATAAAAATGCAGATTCTCTGATAGAACCTCCAGAATTTTGGGCAGGACCCACGTATCTATATTCTGATGATCAACTGATTTACCTTCAATATAAGTTAGAGTGCAACACATTGAGAAAGACTGACACAGGGTTTGAAAACAGAAGCCAATACAAGTAAGTGATGGTTTCTCAGTGTATATCTTTAATCTTTCTGAAGAGTGTATATTTTAGCAAGCAGCTTGTTAAAGATGAAAAAACTCTTATCCCAGCCTTGCCTTTTCTGTTTGAAACACATTGAACAATAACATGAACTTAATTACTAATGAAAATGTTGTCTTTATTACTATCATCTATTTATTTAGAGATTGGTCATAATTTAAAATTAAAATCAGTCTGCCTTTTTAAAATTGGCATTTATAAATACCAACTCCACTTCAAAGAAAACCAATTAATCTAAAGCACAACACAGAATATCAAGCCTAGATATCACTAGGGATATATTATACTCAACCAGACGGTAGGATATTATTGATAAAGAGATCTATTATGGAATATTATGTACAATTCAAACTATTGGCTATCAACATGGAATTTTAAAGAGTGTAGATTATAATAGTGATAAATTAATAGCTCGATTAATAGTGTTGATTCTGCCACTGATAAGCCTTATTTTCTTTATCTGTGAAATTGATGAACTTAACTAAATATTTTCTAAGTCCCCTACTTATTCAAGGTTTATCCTCAATATAATATGTTTATGATGCAAGGAACCGAATTTATGAAAAATGTTATCAACATTATAAAATGAACACTGTGGACTGAGGTTGTGGCTCAGCGCTTGAGCGCTTGCCTTGCAGTATGAGACAGTGGGTTCGATCCTCAGCACCACATAAAATAATAAAGGTATTGTGTTTATCTACAACTAAAAGAATATTTTAAAATAAATAAATAAATAGATAAAATGAACACTGCTATTAAATAAAAGTTTTAGTGATTCCTTATACTGTTGAGTACAAGAGACCTCATTATAAATTTATGGAAATAAGTACTATAAATTTATATTCTTCATAATTATGCACATTTGTCATAGAAATAAAATGTATTCAGAGAATGCATAAAAATCTCTTTGATATTGTTAGCAAGCTAGCCATGATACTCAGAGACCACAAAACTTCCAAAGGAAAATGTGCACACTTCTTTTTACTTCAGAAACAAACCAATTGCAGTTTATTTTAGAAGGGCTAATTTGTATACATAACTTTAAGAGTAAACTGGTAAAAAAAAAAATATGTTCAACTGATTGCATTAAAAACAAAAGAAAAGGTCTGGGATTGTGGCTCAGTGGTAGAGGCTTGCCTCGCATGTGGGAGGCACTGGGTTTGATCATCAGCACCACATATAAATAAATGAATAAATAAAGGTCAATCAACAAATGAAAATATTTTAAAAAAAGAAAAAGTAAAAACCTTAGGAACAATCATCAACTATAACTGCATTATTTCTGGTCTGTGGAACAGTTTATACTAATATGTTTCCTATGAGTATATTTAAAATTACATTCAAGGAAAATAAATCTATACAAATTTCTGTGAAATCTTAAATCACATTTTTTTGGCTCATATCTACATTCCTAGTGACTTGAGTAGACCATTACTAGTGGTGATTATAAATCAATATGGTGTTAGTTTTCAACAATATCTAATATCTTCATTTCATCCTTTTAGAAACAATAAATATCCATATAATTGTCAATATTTGCATGTGTATTATTCTTGTGTTAATTCATCAAGCCTGACATTTTAGTTGACTAGGCCATCTAGATGTATTTAGAAGTTGATATCTAAGAGAACAGTAGAGTACCACACAGAATAGCTCTAATTGCTCCCAAAGTATGATATTTGTAGCAGTTTGTAAAAGTAGTGCTGAGTTAACCCAGGTGGTTCTAACTGTTTCATGATTTCCTTCAGGTTTCCCTGAAGCAATGTGTGAATTGTGGTGAATTTATAGAACAATTTGTGAGTTCTTTGGCCCTTCTCTGTCAGTCCAAATGCCAAGAGTAACTCCTATGCACTTAAAACAATGTGTTTCTACCCATGACCCTCACATTTTCTGGTGTAACCATATAACCATTCAGGTAATTAAATAGATATTGATCATACTGTAATTAAAATGCCCATTATAATGTGTATAGGGGATTCATTCACACTAATATTTATAACCAAAAAAGTAGTGATTTGGTTTCTATCGTAAATCATATACACAATATTAGATGTCATAGAATTCTTCAAAAAAGTTCTGAATCCATCAGTAATTATTCATCCTCTGGGGATACTTACCTAGATAGTAGCAAGAACTTGACTCAGGCCAAGGATGTGTAGATTTTTAAAATATCAGAATTGGGTAAAAACACATGCCAAAATAGGAGGCAACAGAGTGAAAGAATAAATAATATAGGGCATTCCTGTATATGAGAATAGCATTATTAAAAATAAGAAAAAAGAGTGAGTGAAAACAGTGCAATTTAAGATGAATAGTTTGAAAAAGATTAAAATGTCATATCAGGGAACCAAATAGAGATTCTTTTAATGGCAATGTAAGGATAAGCTGAAGAATTGTGTGATTAGTGACATAGATTTACCAATCCATGGCTAATTCGGGTGATCTGTTTAAACCATATGCTTTTTAATTTTAGGGAGAGTATAGGGGATTGAACTCCGAGACACTCAGCCACTGAGCCACATACTCAGCCCTATTTTGTATTTTATGTAGAGACAGGGTCTCACGGAGTTGCTTAGCACCTCGCTTTTGCTAAGTCTGGCTTTGAACTCCTGATCCTCCTGCCTCAGCCTCCCAAGCTGTTGAGATTACAGGCGTGCATCACAGCACCCGGCTAATTTTTTATGTTTATCATTATGCAGAATCAAACCAAGATATGTTGTTTTGTCATCATTACAACTGGTGCAAACTATTTGGTCTATTGACCATCCTGTCAAAACTTAGAACACTGACTTTCTGTATGCATATCCAATGAATAATAAGAAGAGTAAACAAAATGGAATCGCTAGTTTTCACTGTCGCATACTTCTGATAGCTTAAGGGCAGCTTATTTTTTGAAACATTTGCTTTGTGTTATGAACTGACAGGCAGCCTCCAAAGTGCATTTCTTCTTAGATAAGAACAGTGGAAGATCTTTCTTCTTTTGTCAAAGAATCAATAGCACATTAAATTCTAGAATATTAAGAAACCATTAACTTTTATTTACTTTTATGGTAGTACTTGAAATTTACAGGGATGGGAGGGTGACATCTGTATATAATTAGGCAAAACCAGGAGACCTAATCTAGTTTTAGGAATGTGAAATCTTGTTCCTAGTTCTTTCTATTCCTTAAAAGTTTGGAAAACCCACAGATAATTAAAAAGTCATATCTAGATGTGCAAATATGACCTTTAATCCAGAAAGAAGAAGAAAGGGTTCACTAAAACAATAAGTAAAACAGAAAAAAATATTGAGGTATTTATTTGCATGAATTTTCTTGCTGAATTAGGAGATAAGAAAAAAGGAAGAGAGAGTCAGGATTTTATATCAAAGTCTCTTGTTCTGGGTCATAGAAAGGAAAGGTTTGGTTTATAGGCTTTTTCTGTGTTAGGGGCTGTCTTGAAAAGAAATCTTACCCATACCATTGTTTCTAGGTAGAGAAAAATATTGAGAAATGAAGGGCATAGAATGGCCCTTTGAAGTTATGGCTAGAGTAGATCAAACCTAGGTGAAAATGAAAATATACCTGGAGGTAATATAAACCTTTAAAGAACTGGAGTAAGTAAAGAAGGAACATTGTAATTATATATCTAACTTAGTATAAGTGGGAAAGGCAAGTGGGATTGCGGCTTCTGCATAACTATTAGACACCTGGGAGGTGTGTGAACCAGGATTTATAGAGGGATTACAGATAAGCCCATGCCCAATGGGTGAGATTGTTAAATATTCAGAAGGTCATACATGCCACACTCCTTTCATTCTCCTTCTTATAAGTGTGATGAAAAGAGGATAGTGTGGTCTTTATGCAGAACAATTTAGTACAATGTAACAGGTAGAAGAATTTAGACCAACAGTTGCTCAAAATGAAATGAGCAATCTACTGAACTCTAGACCAACTATATATCATGTGCACAAATAAGACCCTCATAATTTTATTCCTTTTGGATTTCCATGTTAGTTAAGAAAATTCCTTACTAAAGTTTTATTTAATCATTTTAGTATTTCACTTTTTATTGTGAAAATGCATATACATAGGTCAATAATTTGTTAGTTTCTGGGCAAATACTTTGATCCTGTTATTTGGTTTTTGTGTTGTATTTGTTTGTCTTCTAACTTATACTCACCTGCTTTAATAACACTTTCTGAAGAAAAAGAAAGTCCTGTCAAGATGTTTAATATCTGAGCTGAATACTAGGTAGAACAGTTTATCTGCTTGAACTCAAAGTGAACCTGAACCTCGAAAGCTGTTGTTGAGTCTGAACTGCTCATGGAAACAAAAATATATATCTCTTGTTACCCATTAAAAGCAAGAGTAATTTTTAAAATCATAATTAGAAGTTCATGATCATAAAGCTCATTCAAACCCTATGCATTGAGTCAATATGACTACTAATGGTGCAATATTCTAAAATTTCATGTTCTATTAAAAAGACCAGAGTATCACACAGATTGAGGAATTCTTTTTTAAAAATATTTTAAAATAGGAAGTAAGTTAATTTTAAAAGAAATTACAAAAGAAAAATTTTTGTAATTAAATTCTATTGTTAGCAATTTTTTTAAAACGTGGATCTGTATACAAAGTGAAAAAAAAGTACCTTAAGATGCTCTAGAGTGAATAATGCTGAAGTTGCTTTTATCAGACTTATATTCTATCATATGGCAATTAGAATCTGGAAGGGAGTACCTTTTAAGTAACTGGAGAATAAACAAAAGCAGGCAGACATTGGAGAGAATTTGTTCCTAAGCAAAAAGGACTGGCATTTATAAAAGCCAAATTTGTGTGTATTTTTCACTGAAGGCACTATAATGTCTATGAGGCTCTTCCTACAGGGTTTAAATAAAGAGCATCAATGTGTTTTTTTCAAGATGGGGAAATAGAGGAAGTTGCTTTCTTGGCTGTTCTGTGACATGGTAATTAAAGTAGACTGGTAATTTCTCAACAAGGTGGGCGAATAAAAAAGAGATTTCATTGGGAATTAATATTGTACATTTAAAGCAGATTGGGGACTCAGCAGGTTGGTTATAATAAAATAAGAAAGAAATCCCCAGCATTACTTTTGCTGCTGCCACTGGTGGCACCAGCCAGAGATGTCCTTCCACTTTGCTCATGAATAAGAGAATTAAACCCACATTTTTAGTAGGCCTGTGACATGTCTGGGTACAAAGCGATCAGATATCAAAGACACTGCTGGACTAACCTGAAACACATGCTGCACAATATTCTTGTGTGGAAAAGAAGCCTCATCTCTTCTTGCTGCCCATGGATAAGAGAAGAAGGAGCCATTTTGAAGCTGCACAGTGAGGGCTGGAAGCTGGGAGAGCCAATTCCTAGAAAACTCAAGCTGGGCCCCAAGATACAGGCCTTTCAAACCCACACCAAATGACAGAGAGAGTGCCTAAAGGTCCAGGAGAAAATCAAACATGGAGAGGGGTTTACAAAGGGGAATACATGTTGTGGAAAATCACCCAACTCCCCCTTTGAGTCTGGTGGCTAAGAGGACTGGCTAGGAGAGATGTACCCAGTGGAAATTTGAAAGGGTAGAAAAGGAAGTGATTGAGTTTGGAGAATGAACCCGAGAGACTAGGAAATGCTGAGTCTGCAGGTAACAGAAGGAAGTAAAGATTGGCTTCTCTACTGCTCCAGAGGAACCCAGGGAAGATCCTGGGTGTAGTGCCACATTATGGAACTGAAACTGCTGGGCCCTGAAGTTGTGTCAGTTTAAAATCTTCAGATTCATTGCCATTTAAATAAGAACCTGGATAAGAAAATGAAGTAAAACCATGGACAAGCAAAATACCATTCAATAGATAAAATATAGCCACAGGCTACCTAAAGTTGAAATTAGTATACAATGACTCAAAAGTGATTATGACAAATTTGAGATTTTATAAAAGAATATGGATACACAAAGCAAGTAAATAGAAAGCTTAAGGAGAAATTTGGAATCTGCAAAAAGGGAAAAAAAAGGGAAGATCTAGTACTGAAAGTACTTAAGATAACAACAACAACACAAACCTCACTGGATGAGATTAACAGCAACCGATGAATAAGGAAGATGTTGCACATATACACAATGGAAAATCATTGAGCCAGAAGATCTCACACGTGGAATCTGAAGGAGCTGATCTCATAAAGTTGAGGGTAGAATAGTGGTTACCATAGGCAAAAGAGAGTTGGGGGAGAGAAGTAGATTTTGTGTGGCAAATGGTATTATTAAGCCCTTTTACTGGAAAATTAGTTATCATTTATCCTGAGATCATTTAAAAAATGAATTATGTCCATTTGAGGTCAAAAAACGAATGAGGTTTCTTTTTGTCTTTGTAACTCATTTTGTGAATTACCTATGCCACATGTCATATTCTGGATTAATGCTTATTCAAAAATAAAACTAGCTGGGTGCAGTAGCTTACACCTGTAATCCCAGCATTTTGGGAGGCTGAGACAGGAGAATTGCGATTTCAAAGCCAATCCGAACTATGGTGAGGTGCTGAGCAACTCAGTGAGACCCTGTCTCTAAATAAAATACTTAATAGGACTGGGGATGTGGCTCAGTGGTCTAGTACCCCTGAGTTCAATTCCCAGTACCAAAAATAAATAAATAAATAAATAAATAAATAAATAAATAAATAAATAGAACTGTTTTCTTTTTCTTGAACTTTTGAAATAGATTTTCTTGGCTGACAAGACATTTTGCTTTTAATTATATTTCCCCAATAGTATGCATCTAATATAACTTTAAAATACACAAAGAAAAATTGGCAGGACTAAATTGAAAATAGATTCACAGTCTTATTTGGATATTTTCAGTATCCATCCCTCAATGATTAATATAAAGCTGATAGATCATCAATAAATTACATGGATAATGTCAAAAATGCCAACAGACATGATAAAACATAAAATATATATGATCCATATAATAAAATACAAATTGAATTTATAGAACATCGTATAAAGTAATTATAGAGTATATATTCTTTGCAAGAGCAAATGAGATAAAAACTGGACCATCAAATCATCTCATTAAATTATTTCAAATATTGAAACGCATTCTCTGACAGAAAAATGTAATTAATGGGGCTGGGGTGTGGCTCAGTGGTAGAGCGCTTGCCTAGTACGCATGAGGCTTTGGGTTCAATTCTCAGCACCACATATAAACAAATAAAAATAAAGGTCCATTGACAACTAAAAAATTTTAAAAATGGAATTAAATTAAAAGAATAATGATATTTATGGGAAAGACCCAGCATTTGGAAATAAAGCAATACACATCTAAATGAATATTGCATAAAGATGCAACCATATACTTTGTGGTTATAAGACGGAAATGTATAGTTTTATATTTTGATTTAGAAAATATGTACTAAATCCGTTATTTAAATATTGACCTTAAAAATAAGGAAGAACAAACTAAAACCAGAGCAAGTAGAAAAATAATGAGGCAGAACTCAATGAATAGAAAATGAAAACAATAGAGAAAATTAACCAAGTTATAATTAAGTCCCTTGAAAAGTTCTTTTTTAATATAAACATTTAGAATTATCATAAATGAGGAATATTAATTTATTAATAATTTGATTTGTATATGTATTTATTTTATTTATTAATATAACAGAAAGATCCTTGCATTGTAACACTCATATTTAAGAGACAAATAGTAGATCAATTGTGAACAAATATATGACAAATGTTATGGTTAGATGAAATGGTCAAATTCCTTCAAAAATAATTTGGAAAAGCAAATACAGGGCTTAGAGTATGATTTCTTTAGAGATCTGTTTGAATGTAAAGCAGGATCACATAAAATGATCCTAGTCACTGAACTGACTTTATTTCTATGAATCTTAAATCTCAGTTCATCATCCTACAATTCACAAAGTTGGCTTATTTACTTAAAATATTATGTTTTATCCAGGACATATTTTAATAATTTATAGTGTCTTTATATTTACTTCTTACCAACCTATTCACAACTTTGTTAAAATATTTAAGTTTGGAGCCGGGCGCGGTGGTACACACCTCTAATCCCAGCACTTAGGGAAGCTGAGACAGGAGAATCGCCAGTTCAAAGCCAGCCTCAGCAATGGAGAGGTGCTAAGCAACTCAGTGAGACCTTGTCTCTACATAAAACACAAAATAGGGCTGGGGATATGGCTCAGTGGTCGAGTACCCCTGAGTTCAATCCCTGATACCCCCCCAAAAAAATTAAGTTTGGTTCATGCCTTCATTTTCTGATTTTAGAATGAATATTTCTTTAAAGCTCTGCTTAAGACATTTTATTGACATTTCAAACATCAATTTTGAACAGTGCTGTTCTAGTTTGTCACCTGATTTCCGAAGAGTAAAAGACATATATTTGCATGTACATATTCAGTATTTCATACTTGTTATATTATATTTTATGATATGATGTGGCATAGTTCTGTGTAATGAAATTATCATTTTACTGTAGTAATTAGGACTCGATATAGAGATAACTAATATTTAGAATATTACTATCATACATGTAGTTGGTTGCAAATTCAATTAACAACCAAACTATTAAAATTAAAAACAGAAGTTCCACATGACATTTTTTGAACAAACTGCTGGTACATTCAACACCAGTAAAAGTTATCTTACTATGAAATTCTGAATCACTATCCTTTTTGATAGAAATTTACATGAGAAAGTGCAACACTATAAGGTCACAAAATTTGCATTATTTTTTCTCAGTTGTTTCTACTGCCATCAAAACACACTAGCCTATCAGGGAAATACAACTTATTTTCACACTTACTTAGAAATTCTAAAGTGAAAGAAATCATTACTTACAACTGTCATTTGTTTCTATGTTGGAGATATCGACTTCCAAAACCCCTTTGGTCAAATTCAATTAGCATATGTTTTTTTCACATGCTCTTTCTGTAACAGGGCAAGAAAAAAACAAATTCCCAGTCTTTTTAACTGAATACAAGTAATAGTATATTAAATATGCAGTCCCCAAATTGAATAATAAGCAAAACATTATCTGTTAAGAAAAGACAACACATTTAAACTCTAATCTAGTAAGAAACAAATTCATATTTTGAAGCAAAAATGTAATTCCCATTCTATTTATTATTTCAGAAGCTGAAACTCTACCTCAGAAAACTGTCAAAAGCACTGAATTCAACAAATCATTCTCAAACATATAAATGATTTATCCTATTTACTTTGTATAGAAATATAATTTAATAATATTGGGATGGTCTTCAAAATCATAGATTATTTTCTAGTAGCCCACATATGAGCAATTTGAGGATTCAGAGCTCAAAATTAGATTCTATGAGAAACAAAGTTGCTAAAATTTACTGTTATTTTTGGTCAAACCATGAAAGTATAGGCAGATGTAAGTGAATTTTTGATTGAATGAAAGGCTGTACATTAAATTTTAATTCCAAGTATATATATATTGCATCTACCCTCAAAAACAGGTGGTAATGAGAAAATAATGTATTTATTAAACAAACATGATAATGAAAATACCAACACATTTCTAGATACTATTATTTGGGGAAAATTTTACATACCAATATTTTTTACTATTTTGCATGTGTGCATGTTTAATTCTCTGAGTTGAAAAGTTTGAATGATTGACATTAAATCAAGATGGTGAAGTAGACAGGCAAAGCCAAGAAGGAACCAACAGGTGGAAACAATGTATGCAGGGGCAGGAGTAGGTGAAAATCATCATGCACTTTCTAGATGCATTTTGATTAAAGATCTTTAGTGATACAGGAGTATGTTTTCTGAAAGTGGAGTGACTATATTATTTGTATTTACTTAGTGGCGTTGCATCTCTTGGGGATTCCTGACCTTATTGGAGTATGTGAAAAGATTATGCCCATTATAACATTAACAAGGCTGTTTCTAATCAAAGGCCACAGTAGTGACAAGAAAGGAAAGGACTGCCACAATGAAGAGAAAGCATGTTCTCACTGTATATTCATTATCCAATATGGTCAGTCTGTAATTGATTCAGTGAGCAGCTTCCATATGAAACTGGGACTAAGGATAGTGGGGAAAGAGTAGCAGGGCAATACCCAAATTGGCCCCAAACTAGTGGATTGATAGTAGAAAATGTCCTGTTGGATCTATAGAGATATCCTAATACAATCAGAATATGCCATGCCATAGAGGTGCTACTGAATACATTTGATTGTGTCCGGTTGATGTGTAGTGAAACATTATCTTAAAGACATCAGTACCATAGATGTCAGTTGAATGAGAGTGGACCTTTGGATTGATCAAGTTCTGTTTTAAAGAAACATCCACTAAAGTTTTGGACATGTTAAGCTGAGGTTAGTAGCTCTTGAGTGGCAGGTTATACATTCTTTGGACCAGTCCCATGTCTAATGACAGCCTGACATTGGATTCCAAAAGGCCTCCTCTTTCATCCCAAACAAGAAAGTCAGACTGGTGATGCAATTTATACTCCATGGATCCCCAGAGGATCAAGCTGAGGTAGATTCTGGATAAGATTGTATCCTCATTAGCTCCTTTCACTGCCCCATCCTAATTCCCTCTTTCTTCCTGAAAGCCTCACATCAAAAAAATCACATGAACTTGAACCCTGCCACATCATGTTTCTCCAAAACCCAATCTAAAACAGGATGTGTCAAAACTGAAAATATGAATTGTGAAATTTATCAGGAATATTTGAAGTTTCTTTTCCCTAGGAGAATAAGTCAAGAAGGTTAAGGAAATATGCTGATAAGCATCTTGGTATAAATCAGACCTGAAAGACTTATGTCATGGTCAAGAATATGTGAAGCTGAAATTCACCTTGGGGTTCAGGGTTCCCTCATTAGTATGTGATCATCACGAAAACCTGTGTCCTCTGTTGTATGATTTTATGCCTAAACTGGATCTGAATACTTTATTCATTCTCTGATGCTCTTCTTTTCTCTCTGTAAGTCTGTCTGACCTATCTTAGTTTCATTCTTTCTGAAAAACTTCTTTTTAACATTTCTTACAAGGCAGATCTACCAGCAACAAATTCCCTAAATTTTAGTTCATTTTAGAAAATCTTATTTCTCCTGCACTTTTGAAGGATCATTTCACAAGAGTAGAGAACTTTAAGTTTTTTGTTTGTTTGTTTTCTGTTTTCCTCTTAACAGTACATATGTTGCTTCACTCTCTTCTTGCTTGAATGTCTTTAGAGAAATAAGATATAATTCTCATCTTTGCTTCTGTATAAGTAAAGTGTTTTTGTTCTCTGGTTTTCTTCAAGATTTTTTAATTTTTATGTTCTCAAGTTTGGAGATGACATGACTACATGTAGTTTTGTATTCTTATCTTGCTTTGTGTTCTCTGAGCTTTCTGGGTCTGATCTCTAATTTGGGAAAAATCTTAGTCATTTGCTTCCAATGTTGCTCCCATTCTTTCTCCTTTCTTCACATCTTTTGTGTATTCCCATTACATGTATGAAATACCTTTCATAATAATCCCACAGTTCTTGAATACTCTGGTCTGATTTTTGTTTTTCTAGTCTTTTTTCTCTCTGCCTTATTTTTTAGTAGTATTCATTATGATTTCCTTAAACTTAAAGATTCTTTTCTCAGCCATGTCCAATCTTAATGAGACAATCAAAGACATTTTTTTCTTTTATACTACTTTGGTTTTGACCTATAACATTTCTTGTTGGTATTTTTTTAGAACGTCCATCTTCCTGCCTATATTAATTTTATGTTCATGCATATTAACTATTTCCATTAGAAATTTTAGCACATATATCATAGTTCAAAATTTTTCTGTTTTGATGACTCCATCATTTTTGCCACATATAACTATCTCTGATGTTTGTTCAGTCTCTTCAAAACTGTTTTTTTTTTTCCCTTGCTGCCTTTTAGTAAACCATTATTTATTTAGTTAGTTAGTTAGTTAGTTCGTTTTTGTGGAAGGAGGAGATGATTCGCTAAGTAAAAGGAAATTTCATAAAACAGGTCTCTTTTAATGCAATGTCAAGGTGTCTGGGAAGTCAAGCATCCTATTGACACTATTAGTTACTGATGACAAAAATTGACAAGTTCTATTTCTCAGATGTTCAAGATTGAACACTGGAGAAATGCCAAGGCAAGGGTAGAAAGCAAGTTTTTTTAAAGAACAGACAACAGACTTCTCCGCAGAGAAGGGGACCCAGAGTTGGTATCCAAAGAAGTGGGAGTATCCTGCCCCTTTTATAAATTTTATATTCTCTTTGTTCTCCTGCCCTCTTTTCCCTTATTTTCCCCTTTCCTTTACCCATATGTGACTAGTAGCCAGGGTGAGCAAAAAGGTGAGAACAAATGGGCAAGGAAGGGCCAAATGGTGAAGTGATCCTGGCAGCAAGGTAACAGCCAGGATATATTAACAACTCTTATAACTCCCTGCAGGGAGGAACAATTCCTGGGGCAGGTTCACCTTAGCCACAGGTTGGAGCAGGAGCAGGGGGGAGGACTTTGGAAGGAGGAAGGGAAAAAGGCAGCATTTGATTTTCTTTCCAATCGGCCTCCACTTTCCTGATTGGACCCAATTATTTATTATCTGTATTGATTGTCTTTTTGTCCCCCAGCTTCACTATGGCCTACGTGTCAGGGAAGAGAAATATCCGGTGATCTGGCTGAGACTTTTGGTGAGCCTGTGTTCCTCAACTATGAACTTCCCCAGAACTTCTCAGTCCATCCTGCTGAGATGAGACAAGCTGGCCAATGGGAGTTGGAGTTGGGTGTTTCCCTCTCCCTAGGTAGGTAGGTTAAGCTTCAGTGTAACAGTTTCTTCTGAGGCCAAACTAGTTCACAGAATGCTGTGAGTTCCCTCAAAACTATTCCTTTTTCCCTCCCCTGCTGGAAGCAGCAAGGGATTTTTCTCTTATATTCACTTAAGAATCTAGTAGAGCTTCTGAAAGTAAGAGTGTGGGGACCTCCTATAATGCTCTCTTAAATGGGGAGAACTGAATCTCAGAATTGTCCACACTAGGCCTCCAGTAATTTACCAATTTGAGTACAGATTTTCTCTCCCTGGTACTGGCTCTCAGAGATTTTTAAGCCAGAATTAAAGATAGATAGAATGGAGGCCAATTTGGGTCTGGGAAGTTGCAAGGGACTAAAATGCTAATGCCTTCAGAGCCCATCCTCCACTCTTATCAAGATAACCTGTCCCTGCTCCAACCTGTTGCTAAGGAAACCTGTCCCAGGGATTGTCCTTCCCTACAGGAAGTAATAAAAGTTGTTAATTATGTCTGCTTCCTACCCAGATCACTACCTTAGCCCCTCCAGCCCAACTGCTTCTCATCTTTTGACCATCCCCACTGAGCATCTCCTAGGTCTAGTTACATACTCAGGAAGGAGAGAGATAAAGGGAAGAAAGCAAGAGAACAAAGGAAGCCTAGGACATATAAAAAGGCAGAACGCTCTCATTTCTTGGGATACTGGATACCAGCTATGGCCCCCTTCTCCCTCCTAAGAAAATAAACTTTGCTTTATATCCTTGCCTTGGCATGCTTCTCTAATGTTATACTTCCACATGTGAGGAAGCAAGACTCACCACCAGTAACTGGTGTATCAATTTCTGCTCTGGTAAGTTGTGATTCTCTGTATTTAGCTCTCTGTCTTTCCAAATTGGGGGGCAATGGTTTGTCCTGTGACCTTACTTCTCTGATGGATCTAAGACTGGTTGGTATTTTAGTTCAGATTTTTACCTGGAGTTGGGATAAAATGGAAAGTCCTAAGCTACTAACATGCCAGGCTGGAAACCAGAGCTGCCTCTCACCATTTTTAAAATATTTCACTTATGACTTTTCTTTCATTCTCTTGACAATTCAATCATGAGAAACATTTTGGAAAACAATCAGGAATCATTATTAGAGCCTATCATATTCATTAATTTTATGCATAGAATAGACCTCTGGATCAGAAACTTATGGTTCAGTGAATAAAACAAGCTTTGAAAATATTTGATTCTATTATCTTTTTTTTTACTTAAACAATACATTTTAATTGTAGGATATATGCATTGTGTTCAAATGAGTAACAATATAAGTCCTAGATTTAAATTCAATTGAAAGGTTATGCTTTTCAGTTATATTTCATATTAATGCAAATTCATTTTATTTATACTTAGACTTTTATATTGAAAATAAATATTGATTGAGAATGGCCAATCAAAAAGAAATATACAAAAGCCTAAAGTATTATGAAAATACAGAGGTAGGTTTGATTTTTATAAGAGGAAAAAATGGCTAAAACACATAAAACTGAATTAGAATTATTTGCTAACAATGATCAACAAATATAACAAATAGGAAAAGAAAATATTTGGTTAGTAGAAACTGAATTAATTCCATGAGAAAGAATTTCCAGAGAGATGACAGGAGAACCCATTGTATCATAATGAAAAAACATGATGATTCATAATAGTGAACATTCTGTGCCACCTTGGAGAAAGTTCTGCAGAATTTTTCTAATTCTGACAGATTTGAAAGGTGGCCAGAACATATGTTTAGCTAATTAAGTAGCAAAGCACTGTTCTCAAATATTAAATGAGTCTGAGCTTAGAGCTGTGTGTATATTGTAGAAGTACCCATTATTATGTATGTTCTCATTGGATCAAATTTTTGGATGCATATACATAGAGAAAAGCACAATAACAGGACACAAGAGGGTACAGAACTCCTTCTTGATGGAGCAGCCCTTGTGAGTTGCCTATATTACTAGAAATTGTGGTTGTTTTAAACTTAATTGGCCAACCAAACAAGTTAGTTTACATGGAAGGATTTATAGGATATAAACTAATTTGCAATCCTAAAACTCCAGAGTTCCTATATGCATGTAAATGTACATAATCTACTGCACACTTAGTTATATCAAATTATTATAATTACTCTCTAAAAGATGCCTCTGAGGCATAGTATATTCACATTCCTTAAACTGCATAAAATTAGAAATTTAAAAGTCAAAATTTTTCAAATTTCAATTTCATATGGTTCCAATATGCATATATAATTTAAAATACAATTTTCCAATATAATAAATTTTTAGTATCTTGTTTCTTTATTTTATATTTTTCTTGATGTATTATAATTATACAAAATATTAGGATTCATTGTTACATATCCATGCATGCACGAATAACAATATGAATTGGTCCATATTATTTCCCAGTATTTCCTCTTTCCCTTTCATCCTCCCTCTTCCAGTGTCTTTCTTCTGCTCTACTGGTCTCCTTCCCATTTTCATTAGATATTCCCATGCAGTTTTCCTTGTTCTTCTGTAGATTCCCCATATGAGAAAACATAAAACCCTTGATATTCTGAGTTTGACTTATTTTGTTTAACATAATGCTCTCAAGTTCCATCTATTTATTACAAAGGACATACTTTCATCTTTCTTTATGGCATGATAAAGCTCCATTGTGCATACATACTATATTTTCTTTATCCATTCATCTACTAATGTACAGCTAGACTGGTTCCATAATTTTGCTGTTGAGAATTGTGCTCATATAAGCATTGGTATGCATGTATTGCTATAGTATAGTGACATATACTAAGTTTGCCTTATTGTATTTTTATATTAATATAACAATATATCATTGAAACAAACAAGGTTGTATGTCTCATGTTCTCAAGTTTGTAGATAATTACCTCATATCATTTAAGTAGTATTTCCTTGCTTTAAGCTACTATAATATATAAAGTTTGTCAACAAGGTAAGTTTTAAAATATGGCAAATATTAATGTTTCCTCAGTATTTTCTTTATATTGTTACAGACGTTAAAATAATTCACATATTTACTTACATAAATTATCATTCTTTCTTTTGTGGCCTGGTATTTGCCACACTTACAAAATCCTTTTACATTCCATGGGTATACAATTATTAATCAATAATTACTTTTTTATTTTATGTTTTTAAATTTACTACAATTGGAATTTTGTGTTAGGTTAAAGGAATATATTTTTTCTATGTGCATGATCTATTTCCTCAGCATTTTTGAATTCACTAATTCATCTATTTTAATGATTTGAGTTGCCACTTCTATTATATATCTAGAGTGAGCAAATAATTTATCATGTTTTGACACCTAACATTAGTCATGAAAACTGCTCCGATATGAGTGTAAATATGTGTAGTTAATCTGTCTTTTGCTTCTAGTGGCATGAATATTTTTCTTTATCTCTGCTATTTTTAAAGTTTCATTTAGGATTTATATAAGGAGTTATTATTTCTTGTGTATCCTGCTCAATTGTCAGTAGGAGCCAAAATACCACTTCAATTTTAAAATTATAAGCTATTTTACCTCCAAATATTTACTTTTTATTATTTCTACTTTTTCCCTTATTCTTATTTGATAAATGGAAAAATTCCTGACCTGGCCCAAATGACTATTGTTGTTTGTTGTTGTTGTTGTTTGGTATTGGGAATTGAATCCATGGATGTTTCACCACTTGTATTGGAGATTAAACCCAGGGGAGCTTAACCACTGAGCAATATCCCCAGCCTTTTTTTTTTGTTTATTTTGAGACAGGGTCTTCTAAGTGGCTAGGGGCTGGCTTTGAACTCATGATCCTCCTGCTTCAACCTCCTGAGCAGCTAAGATTAGAAGCATGTGCCACTATGCCCAGCAGTTGCCTCGGTTTCTTTAGTTGTTAGGACTTGCTTGCATTTGTAGATTTTTTTGCATAACATATAAATTGTTTTACATCATATGCTTTATAAATATTTATTAAAAGTTTATCCTTTCAGAGAAACAATATTACAGAAATAACTTTTGAAATCTGAGTTGAAACCTTTATGCAGACGTCTAGGACGCCCTTCTTCACTGTGATGGCTTCCAAATCCCGGATATGCATTTACAGACAGCAGACCCTGTAGGGTTGAACTGGGAAGGAAAGTACCAACACTCCAACCCTTTATTCATGGAGGTGAAGCTCTTATCCAGCCTATAGCTTAATGTCTCTATCATGTCCTTTATCTTAGTTTGATCTTTACACTTCCACTATAGTTCAAATTGTTTTCATTCTTAAATTTGGAATGAATTAGTTTCATTATAAATTTGAGTTTCAGTCAACTTTTTAACTCCAGATAATAAACATATTCATTTATCAAGTTTGGAAAGAAAATGTATTTGTTGACACAAAATTCCTATACCAGCTCATGTTCTTATTATACCAGTTTGTTTTTCTTTATATTTGTCTTAGTTTGATTGTCTCTTCCCAATATTGTATTATAAACCTACTACCAAATATAATAAGCATAACCCATACATATATGTCAGGGAAAATTGAAGGTACCTTTAATTTTTAAAAATAAATATTGTTTTTCTTTTATATATTGAATTCGTATGTGGGACTTTATTTATATGTGAATTAAATTGCTTAGAAAAATACCCTCTAAGCTGAATTTATCCTACCTTCTCCATATATTACATATTTGGAATATCTTTCATTTCTTATCTTCCACAAAACCAAATTTGTTTACAGAAAGTTGTGCTTTCTGCATTTCTTAAGCATTTAAATTTTTTTGAATGTCATGACTTACATTTTCAGTATAGGTCCTTGCCATCTCACTTTTCATCTCATTAAGAAGACTTATCATGTATGATATATAAGTTATGATCTGTTTAACTTTCTCGAAAATTCTGAGCTTCCAAAGGATTTGCTTTTCTTCTAATTACTGGAAGAAATTTTGTAGATTTCTTATCATTTATTGTTATTATTATCAATTGTATTGTTTCTCTTTGAGTATATTTTTTGCATGCCTTGTCTTTTTTTCAGTTTAGTGTTATGTAGTTAGTCTTAATTCCTGTCTGGAAGTACTGAGTGTGTGCTAGTTTGTGCTGGGTCTGTTTGTTTAGTCCAGGAAATGTTTTATAAAATTTCCTTCCTTTTATGAATCCGGACTGAATTTAGTCAACAGAGAAATTTTCATAAGATTTGGAATTTGGAAATAAAATATTCCCTGAAATCTATTTTCCCTCCTTCATGTGGTAGCTGACAAAAACCTGGTAGCTGACAAAAGTACCTAGTGGCTTCCAGGTTTTCTTTGCTTTCTTCCACTCTGAACCAAATTCTTCCCAAGTGCTCAGACTGTTCTGACTGTCTGTATTCCTTTTCCTATTCCTCACTTATCTGTGGATCTACAGAAATAGAATCTATGGAAAAGAAATAACCTCCCGAAATTTATCCAGGAATTTCCTGTTCACAAGTTCAATTCAGCAGTCAGACCTGCTTGATATCTCAAAGTGAATAGCTGGTGATTTATTTTGTTATTCTCTAGCAAATTTTTCTGGACTTTGACTTCCTGAACCACTCTTATAACTGAGTTCATTCTAATTCCTGTAATAAATCCCTTGTTCTTAAGATGTATAATTTTTCTGTTATACTCACGAAACCCTGGCCAGTACAGACTGCAATTTTCTTTACCACATTTGCAAATTATTCCGAGCAGTGTTAAAATTGTGTCCTAGAAGAATTAATATAAAACTATTCTCTTCTGTTGTCTACCTGTAGATAAGTAGTAGATACCTTTGATTGTGGGTAGTCATAGCCTTGGAATTATATTTCGGTTGTTTCTCTGAATTTCTTCAGACTCCTTTACTGATAACCAATTCATATGGGTTGAAAGGAAATCTGTTTCTATTTGTTTTCCTTTGTGCTTAGCTCAACACATTAAAATGGTAATTGGGTTTTGAATGTAATCTGAGACCTAGTTAAAAACAAAGATTCCCTGGCCCAATTTTAAGTTTCTAATGTAGGCCTTTGTCATGAACTGTACATCCAGTTTAATTTCAAATGTCACCATTTTTTAATGAAAATTTAAGTCAAAGGAATGAAAATGGTATGATCTGTCATGTAATTGTTTTAAGCATTATTTCAATCTGGGCTGGAAGAAATACAGTGCTCAAATTGTAAATTATGTACCTACCAGCAGCAAAGCATAAAAATACATGAGGCAAAGACTGGAAGAAGGAAGAAGCAAACCTACTATTATAATTCGGTATAATAATAGTCCTCTTTCAGTAATTTATAGATTAAGAAGACATAAAATCAATGGAGACACACCAGACCTGAATAATACTATCAATGAACTTAATTATCTTTTATTGAATACTTTATTCAAACAGAGAAGAATACATACTTTTCAAGCTAACATGGAACATTCACCAAGATGGACTATATCCTGTGTCATAAGAAGCATCTTAACTAGTTAAAAGAATGGAAATTAAACACAGTATGTTGTCATATCACAATAGGATTAAATAAGATGTTGGTAACAGAAACATTGTTAAACAACCCGAAGGTATTTTTATATAAAATAACTTTAAAATATTTTACTTATTGCTCTTAAATAGGATATGCATTAAAGAAGAAGACATAAGAGAAATTTTAAAATATTTTTAGTATAGTTAAAATGAAAATACAGCTTATCAAAATCTGTGCATTGTAGTAAAAATAATGAATAGAGGGAAATGTATACCATCAAGCACTTATTTTGGAAAATAAGATCTTAAATCAATAATCTAATGATCCAATAAAGAAGAGTGACAATAAAGAAGAGTGATTTAAGCTTAAAGCAAGTATGAGAATAAGAATAATAAAAAATAGAGAAAAAGTAAACAAAATTGAACATAAAAATCAGTAGAATCTATGGGGAAGAAAAGTGGACCTTTGAAAAGATAAATCATTAAAATTATAGCTAATCAAGAAAAAAGAAAAAAGCTGGAAATTCCCAATGTCAGAAATGAAAGAGGAAAATACTGTGAACAGAAAAATAATAAAAAAAGGTATGACAACAAATCCATGCTAGAAAATCTGATAATTTAGAGGAAATAAACCAATTCCTTGCAAGACAAAAATTATGAAAATATGCACCAGGAAAAATATTGTGGAAGTAGAATCAATAACAAGTAATAACACTAGAACAGCATATTTGACTACAGTTAATACAATTTTAAAATATGTTAATGAAAGTATTAGATGTGACAACTTCAATGAAACTATCTCATTGGTTTTGTAAATTTGATAGTAACTACCTGATTTGCCAGTGACTACTAAATAACTCAATGAAGTAAAACATTTAACATGAAATTACTTTTTTATCTACTAGGAGTTAGCATGCTTATAAATGTATTTGTGTTTATTACAAGGTGCTCACTATTATCTTGTAATTGGTTGGCATTTTCTGTAGTAGCATGTGTCTTTAATTTACTAAGAGAAAATAGTTTTTCTTAATTGTTAGAAATCTGTGTTTGATTGATGTGCTTCAAGTTTTTTGAAAGTACAAATGTCAGAGTGAGACAGAAATACTGAGTGTAGTATTTTCAAAAAAGACCAACAATCATATATGTTAAGATCTACCTGAAGTTTGACAATTAAATATATATGTGTCAATAAACTCACTACTTCATATAAATTGGAAAGCTGTCTTTGAAAATATTTAACTATCACAATTCTGAAAGGAAGGCATAATCATTTCAGAAATGAGAAAACTGTGGTCACAAGGATCGAATAACTTTGTCCAGGCCAGTCAGCAAGCTAAGTAGGAAATGTAACATCAGAATTTATTTCTAGTAAAAAAGCTACTGTCTACTTTTACCATCTTGTAAATAATTCTATTGACAGAAATATTTTAATAGCTTATTCCTCTTACATGAATAGTTGCTAACCAATAAATAAATAACCAATAAATAAATCTTTGAAGCAAAATATTCTTAAAGCCAATGAATTTCTGTTATAATTTTCAGATTTGAGTTTTAGTTCAATACCCCAGTAATTTTTGCATTAAATTCAAAGAAGTGCTTTTAGATACATCAACAATTATTAAAAGGAATACTGTTGTAGTTACCATAGTTTTTTAAGTTTTTTTTTTTTTTTTTTTTGGTTCAGGGGATTGAACTCAGGTAGAGCCACATCCCCAGCCATATTTTGTGTTTTATTTAGAGACAGGGTCTTACTGAGTTGCTTATCACCTCACCATTGCTGAGGCTAGCTTTGAACTTAGGATTCTCCTGTCTCAGCCTCCCAAAATGCTGGGATTACAGGCATGTGCTCCAGCACCCGGCTTATTTTAAGTTTTTAATAGCTTTAAATGATAACTTGGTATAATTTTATAAATGGACATTTGAGCACAGATTTCAAGTTTATAAGAGTTCATTTATTATAAATGAAAACCATTTCTGTTTTCAACTAAATATGAGTAGGATAGGTAACTATTTACCCAGAGGGGGGAAAATGTCATTTTCTCTGATTACCATAGCAAATAAAAAAGAAAAATATTATTTCTTCCTTTGTATTGAACTGAAACTGATCAGTAAGAACCATTTGCCACACATGGCTATTGAACACTTAGAATGTGGCAAGTCTGACTAGAAATGTGTGGTAATTATAAAATATGCAGCAAATCTTTAATAATTAGAATGCAAATAAAATATCAATTTTTACATTGCTCATGGGACCAGACTTTTGGCCTCTTTTGCAGCAGACCCCAGCCACCTGCCAGTGACTTCTTTTAGTATTTTTATCTTGTGAATTAAAAGAATGAAATTCAGGAAGTTGAGAGTGAAAGAAGTAGAATTTAAGTGAGAAGGGAAAACAAAGCAGAGCTTTCACTGGGCAAAAGCAGACCTCAGAGCAGGTTGCCACTTAAGTGCACTAGTCTAGAGGTTTATATAGCCACTGGGTAAGAGCATTGATCAATATCTATGCAAATCAGGTAATGGAAAAGTACCAAAGTTATTGATCAAAACCTATGCTAAACAAATATTAGAAAAGTCTCAAGGCTTTTGGTTCAGCCAGCAATAGTCTGATTGGTTAACCCTTGAGCCTGTAGTCTTCATTCAGGTCTGTCTTACCTCAGTTTTCCCACTGCCATGGCAGAGGAGTTGGCTAGAACTTTTGGAATTTTTCTACAGGTTAATTTCATGGCATAGTCTATTCATTTAGAGAAGCCTTTTTCAGGTAACAATTTCTTAACTATCTGCCTGTTTTACTATTTATCCTATCTTATTCACTTATTGAAATAATATTTCAAGTAGGTTGGCTAAAACTAAATACATTATTAAAATTAAAATTAATTTTGTTCGTTCCTTTCTACTTCATTCTAAGATGACTGGTAGAAACTTCAAATTAGATATGTAGTTTACATATGTAGTATGATGATCCATAATATTGTTCTAATGAATTCACACATGCACAAACACACACACGCACACACACACACATAGACTTTCTGACATTATCATAAAACATTTATTCATGAATATAATGTCTTAAATATAACATTTCATCTTTGACATGTCTGCATTTATTAAAAATAATATATGATTTGATTTGGGTAGTTAAACTTTAAGACTTCTTATGTACAACATTGCATCCTTATTTTCCTTGTTGTGTCATAGAAGAATTAAGGTAAAAATTACACAATTATTTTTATTAACAGAAAATTATACATGAAAGCAAATCAAATATTAACGATTTTTTGAAGGAAAATTCATTTCAGTGATCAGTTTTGAATTCAAATTATTCAAGCATAATTAGACACTAAACAAAAACATACTATGCAGACAAAATAGTAAATTAGGGGCTGGGATTGTAGTTATTGGTAGAGCGCCTACCTCGCATGTGTGAGGCACTGGGTTTGACCCCTCAGCACCACATAAAAAATAAATACATATAGATATTGTGTCATTCTATAACTAAAAAAAATTTTTAAAGTAAATAAAAAAATAGTAAATTAGTAAGGGACATCTAAGACAAAAGTAATCTATTAAACAAAAAATATTTTTATAAATGATATTTTACATGTTATAATTTTTATTTTAAAATATAGTATAAAATGTAAGTTGAATTACTCATGTTTTCTAAAGAAAAAATCTTGAAATTAACCACACAAAAACCACAGTTTATTTTTGCATTGATTATGTTTTCACTTGGAATAATACAAATCCCTTTTTTAATGCTTATTAGAAAACTTCTTTTTGATATTACTGTACTTTAAATAATCAACATTATTATTAGGTATTTTTCATTGGAATGTTTTTATAAATTTACAAAGAACATTCTGGATTTAAATTTGATTATAACATGTTAATTTAAAGAAATGTCTTCATAAGACTATGTTTTAAAAAACTTACGAAACAAGAATTTTTTCTGAAATTTTACAATAATACTAAATTTCACCAGTGTTACTTCCTCCAAGTTAATGTGAAAATTCACAAAGTATTCAATTAGTGTGAAAACAGATTATATGTCATCAAGTACTAAGAAGTATTCTGAACTCACTGGAGGCATAACTTCTATAAGGCACTTAAGAATTATGACTAGCTACAAAAACTTTTGTACTGAAACAAATCCAATATGGAAAAACCAATTAAATGTTAGTTTCTGTGTTAGGTTTTGTGTTCTACAGTTAAACAAGTGAGAGGAAACATTTTGTAACTGCAAAAATTAATTATCATGGGAAACTATTTTTTCTCCCCTCAATGTGAAAGTACACAAAACATAAGATTCAAGATAAATTCAAATAGAAAATAACAGAATATATTTGATAAATTGCATTTGCTGCTCGATAAATAGACAAACAATATATATGTATTTAAAATTTTCCATAAGGAACTCATTTTAGAAAGAAAACTGTGCTCCATCCTTTCAAGGTCCCAATTTCTTTACTGAGTGGAAAGGCATCATATCTTGACTTATTTTTCCTCTAAATTAATCTGGAGAAAAAACAAGATATATGTTAACTTCACTTGGTCTATGTAATACTCCTTAGAGTATCTGGCATACAGTTGATTCTATGTATAAACTGAATATATTTAGGTCAAAAAATTGTAAATTATTGTGCCAAAATCAAGTCTATGAAAGTCATACAGATTTATATATGCAAAAGCTATTTTTGTGTGTGTGCATGTTTATGTGTTTGTTTTTAGTTATTTCTACAAGAAATCTAATTGGCATTTCCTCTTTTTTATCCACTTGACTAATCTTACTTATCCTACAGAATTTAGTTCAAATTTTCTCATTATAATTTGTCTTACTTAATTACTTCTAAGAGCACAGCTAGAGAATCTTAGGGATTCTGGAGAATTTTTCAGACAATTCATGAGACCAATATTATTTCCATAATAAAGCTAAGATGTTAATGCCAATTTGGTTAGAATGGAATTGTCCAGAAGTCACTTGAGCTACAATAACATTATCATTCTCATTAATAAAATGTGTGCTCATGTATTCATGCCTTTAAGCTTTTCTTAGTTTTGATTCTTAAAATAGTAAATATCAAAATACATAATCTTGGGGCTGGGATTGTAGCTCAGTGGTATAAGGCTTGCCTAGCATGTGTGAAGCACTGGGTTCTATTCCCAGCACCACATATAAATAAATAAAATAAATGTCTATAAACTAAAAAAATATATATAAATATTAAATAATATATAAATATTAAATAATAATTAATTTTTAATATATATAATCTTTACAAAGGCTCTTTGGATAATTCACTACTTTAAAATGCAAAGTGTGGGGGTCGCAGTCCATCCCAAGCCAGGGGGTCGAAGGGGCACCCCCACATCCACCTAGCCATGAAGTTGGGAAGAGTTGGAGCCAACTAGTTGCCCGTTCTCAGCCTTCTGCTGCAAGACAACCAGACACACCAGGGGGTACACTCAGAGCAGGCACCCATTTATTTGCGGAACAAGCATTCAACTTATAGGACCATTCAGCCAATCAGAGACAATGCACATAGGCAACAGCAATCCATATGGCAAGGCACATAAGCCCCCTGAATTCTGTCCACGAGCTGCACATTTGCGGAACCAACAGTAAATGTAAACCAATCATATAGTTCCTCCTTCCTTTGTGCCTTTCCATTTACACACAATGGCTAGTCATTAGGGCGTAGCATAGAGCTAGCTCCCCACAAGTCCCCCTTTTTTGTTTTGTATGGTCCACTTTGGGAATGTGCCTGTCTTAGGTCACCTCCATCTTCCAGGGGATCTTACCCGTCATTGGCTACCATTCCAGCCTCATGGTGGGCCCATACCTTAAGGCCTATGGATTTCCCGCAAGGCCACATAGACCCAGGGGTCTGGAGGGGTTTGGGGGTGTTCTTCAAGCACCTGTGCTAGCATTGTGATCTTGTTTTGGAGCTGGGCTTGCGTTTCTAGCACCTGGTAATGAATGGCAACAGAAGAAGGATGAAACCATCAATGCCCAATAGGGCTAAATTTGGAAGGGGCTTGTGTGTTTTTGCCACATGGCAGTAAAAAATTGGGCAGAAGGCAAAGTTTCCACCTTTGTATGGTTGAGCTTAACAATCGAGGACAACAATTGGGAGGACAAATTTAACATCTTATCATTCTAGGGTTTCCTAATGTAGGTGGAGTAATTTTTTTATCATTTGAGTAGCATTAACATTTGAGTAACATTAATCTCCAGAAAGGATTGACAGAGGTGAACATAGAGGGAATTACAAAGGTGTCTCTGTTGTATAGATAATACAGTCAATTGTTCTGATAGAATGTCCATTTCTTGCTGGAGGATCAATACCCCCAGCGAGGTGGTTGCTGAGAGTCAAATGTTGTTCTTGTCACGAAAGACCTCTTGGAGCTTCTGGGTAGTTTGAGTAGTTTGTGTGATCGCACCGGCAGCAGCGGTTGCAGCAGCGGAGGATGCAGCCACAGCAGCGATCACAGCGGCGATCACAGCGGCAGTGATTCCAAGTCTTATCTGTTAAGGCTGGGTGCCATTGTAGAATTGGAGGCTCTGTAAGAATTCCAGTCAGCACCAGGCAAGCAGTCCACCATGGTCGTTTACATGGGCTCATTCCTGTAAATTAAGGAGATCGCCCCTCAAGAGTAGATGCTCTTGGGTTATCAATTTGTTCTGGGTGGCAATATTTAAGGTTTCTAGCAGGTACCCAAATAGGACTCAATTCACCTATTGGGAAAACACATCCAAAGCCTCGACCTGCACTCATAAAGGGGTCAGGTCCACGCCAACATCCTGTTCTTGATAGAAGGCATCTGCTTGGACCAATGTCTTTGGAAAGCTGTTAAAATCTGTTCTTTTGAAAAATTTAAAATATTTAATGTGAGCATAGCCATTCATAGCTGATCATGAGGGTTGATTTCCCCTTTATGTTTTTGTAATTGATCCTATTTTATAGTTTTAGTTTGTCACTCTATGATGGCTTGTCCTTTTGGGTTGTATGGAATTCCAGTGGAATGTTTAATATGCCATTGGGCAAAACATCCTTGTAGGCCTTGGCTCACAAAACAAGGCCTATTGTCTGTTTTGATTGCCCATGGGACACCCTTGAATAGCATTGCTTGCTTTAGAGACTTAATTACATGTGTTGCTTTTTCCCCTATAAGAACGGTAGCGTATAATGAGCAGTATAGCCATTGCTCCATTTAGGAGGGCAAAGTGTCCAGAGCTCCCATGAGAGCCAAAATCATTAGGGGTGAGAGAGAGATATATAATAACTATTGGTTTAAATATTGAGAAGAAAACATGAAAAGTATTTACATGGATTAGTTTCTTTATATAAATGCTATAACATGAGAAACACCCAAAACCAAATAGAGTTTTACCATCAAGGTGCACACCCAGTAAAAGAAAACAGCAACAAAACACCACAAAAGGTACAGAGAATGTGTGACTATAGGAAACCTTAGTGTGACTTTCAGTATATAAATTGGCCCAAGTTAGAATTTTTTTAATAAAACAGTGCTTATTAGAAGTATTTTAATATGAATCAGATATATAATCCAAAGGTAGAAACTTTAAAAAACATTAATAGCGTTAATCAGTGCCATTTACTTGTGTTTCCGTTTTGCTTTTGTTTTAAAAGCTGCTGTTTTGACTCAAGAAAAATCTCTAAGGCTAACATTCTTTTAAAAGTATTATCCATTGTTGTCAGATTTATATTTAGTCTTTAGGAAGTGATTTAGGTGGGCAATGCAGCTCAAAGTAGTGAGAAATTATTTATCGTTTCAATGATAGTTACAGAAATAAACATTTTAATGTGCAATTATTTATATTATTTTTTATTTTCCCCAAATAACCATGTCATGGGAGGAGTTTGTCCCTGAAGGAGTGGCGTTGCAGGCAGGGGACTACAACATTGGGCAGGAGTTGGATCTGTGTGTCCTCCGCCTGTAAAATTCCTTTCCCTTAAAGAGTAGGAGGCAGCAAGAGAGAGGCCTCCAAGCTACCTTTATTGCTTTAGGCTTTTCCAGCTGTCTGGGAGCTGGCTGTGGTGCTTTGTGGCAGTGGAAAGTTGCCTGCCAGCTAGCTGCCGGTAGCCAGCCAGAGAGCAGTCCCCTGTCAGTCCTGCCTGATTGGGTAGAGGGGCCAGAAGGAAGAGAAGGTGAGAAGAGTCCACCAATTGTGAGAAGAAGGAGAATAAACA
>PVHX01015791.1:0-45401 GCA_004024805.1 Geosciurus inauris
AAATTTGTCTTCATTAAATTAGAATCAATTACATTATCTTGTTTGGTTTTCTTGTCTTGGTTTAAATAATAAATGCTTAAGCAAATAAAAACTTCATGGATACCTTTATAAGATCATTAGATCTGTAAATGTTTTTAAGAGATAAAATTTGCATTGGATATGTCTTCCTGTACCTATCATTTTCTTCTCTATTACTACTGACTGTACCCTCTATCCTGATTCACATAATATGATTATCACCATCAAATCATGTAGTCAATGGTTGCTAAGAAACAACATAAAATAAATAAAATATATTAAATTGCTATGTGAAGATAAACAGTGAGTTGCAATTTGGACACTCTGTCCTTCATTCATTAAACATTTATGGAGTGTCTACTATATAGCAGTTTGCTATATAGTAGCAGAAGCTTTTTTTTTTTACCAGAAGCTTTTTTTTCATAAAAAGCTTAGTTTTATGTTATACAGATCTATAGAAATTTAGAAGCTTCATGCCATGATCCCACTTGATTATCACTGCAAAGGTCAGCAGAATAACAATCTAGGATTATGTTCACTTCTTCAGTTTGTATGGGAATTTCCTGGAGGAATACCAGAATGGTTGAATGAAGAAGTCATCCCAGCCTAGCAATGCCCAGAGATGCTCAATCTTCCCCCAGGTCAGATTATATACGTGGATGTTGGCATAGATGGAGAAAGCTAGGCATCTTGTTGATCTCAGGGAGGAACAGAGCAAAAGAGCAGTGAAACGGTGTTGGGCAGGGCCACCTCTGCATACTGCTCTGTCTCCCAGACCTCAGCAGGAGGCTGGATTTTCAGTTCACAGTGGGAGGAACTCCTTCCAGTTTACATAATGCCAGTTAACTCTGCTGCTTGGCAGTACCCTATTCACAACCAAACTCAAAGAGCTGCTTTTCCCTTGAGATATGAAGTGGTAAAACCAGGGGTATATGAATTGTGAAAACCCTTTGGAAATTATTCTTCACTGTTCTATGGTGATCTGATAGTAGTAGAAATAGCATCTTGGACTTGCAATAGGTAACCCTTTGCCATTAGACAAGAATCTCTCTGAGCCCTAATATCCTCATGTATGAAATGAGGGAATTGGACTACATTATCTTTGAAATCTTAACTCAATTCTAACTTGCTATAGTTTGGGGACTTATATTTGACTCCCAAGTAATCCAGTTTATACAGGGCTTATATTTCAGAGATATCACAGTAGCAGATGCTGTCATGGAAGTGCCTGCTCACATCCTCTTGGCACTCACCATCTCTGCTGGCTTTTGCTGCAAGCACCTATGCCTGTCTGCCAGAGGCGTTTATCTGGCTTCCAAGACACACTTGGCTGGAAGTGCATGGGAGTTCAAATAAACCCCAGGAGCAGTCCTCAATTAATGCCAAATGTGAATTGAAGAAAGATACCCCAGCATCTTTACCCCTTGCAGGGGGGAGACTCTTCTGAAGTTGTTTTTCACCTTTCCACAGCAATAACTTGGTTAATGCATACTGTGTTGATTTCCTTTCTTTTTCTCTCTTTTCTTACCTTCCATATAAACCAGTTGCACGAGATCTCTATCTCAGGGTCTACATCTGGGAAAACCCAACTAAAGACCAGCCCCAAGCAAGTTGCTGTGATTCATCTAGTAGCATGTGTTAATTCACAGTGGGCAATCCCTTCAGGAATATATTTGATTTGCCCCCATGAGGGTTCCCAGTTTGTAAATGAAAATACAGTACCCCAGTTAAATCTGGATTTCAGATAACACATAATTGTTTAGTATATGTCCCATCCCAAATATTGCATGAGATTGAGATAGATGAAAAATATTCATTGTTTATTTGAAATTCAAATAAGATAATGGGAGTCCTTTATTTTATTTGTCTTCTGTATTCTCAACTCTCATTAAGGGCACTGAGCATTGCACCTACACTGAATTCCAGAGCTGGGGAAGGTGAGAGGGAGTTGGGATTGGCTCAGAAGATGTAGAGTGTGGAGGGAGCCAAGCATACGTAAATAACAGTGTCCAGGGATAAAGATGAATCGAGAATCAAATAGTAGATGCATGTGGGCTGGTGAATGAGGAAGTATCAATTTGAAGGACGCAGGCAGGGAGACAAATACAAGCACAAAACTGCTGCCAGCAGTATCAAACATTGTTACCTAATTTGCATTATTTTTTTCTCTAGCCCTACTGGCTAGCATAGTGTCTCACTCATTTTTGATTCTCAGTAAACATTGAATGAATGATGATAGGAAAGGAAGATTGATGGAAATTTGAAATTCTTCCACTGTGAGTTTTATGGAAAATCTTGTCCACTGAAAAATGCCCAAGGCCATTTTGAGCAATGATTTGCATCTGGTTATAGATGCATAGAAAATATGAATTCTTCTGTGAATTTAAATAATGAGCTTTTCTAATTCTTTCCTCATTTTGCATTGTGGGTACAATTCAACTTAAATCTTTTGTGGCTAGACAGGTTTTTGAATGCCACTTGTATATTTAAAGCTAACTTATTTAATAGCCAAGTTATCTGAACCTTGGACAGTATTATTGAAGCATTTAGATTGAGATGAAATTTGGGAGGAAACTTTTCATTCAATTTCAGAAGAATAATCAATTTATGTTTTTAATGACATTTTATTTTCTTCTGTAAGGGCATAAAAGGGAGGATAAAATCTCATTCTATGTTCATTAATTCTAACTGTAGGTTCAAAGTTGAAAAAGGTTGTTTCTTTTCCTCAGCAATCTATGTGGGGTATCTTCTTGCTCTTTTACAGAGAAAACTAAGGGCATTGAAAAATAAAGGACAGAATTTAGATAACACAAAAGTAGTGCCAACTTTTTCTCAGGTTTTGTCATTGCCAGTTTTTATTGTGACTAGAGAAAAACATCTTTACAAAAAGCAACACAGAATAAAGTTATGATCATGTCTTTTATGTTCAAAGCTTGGTCACCAGAGCCAAATACCTGATAACATGACAATAATGTCACACATAGATCCTCCTGTGTGTCAACTAGGCTTAGGTTTTGATAAAATAAAAGCTAGTGGTACTGACTTCATATATTTTCTTCAAGCTCAATGGCCTCCAAGACATGGTAGCCGTGCATGTCTGCAGTGGACTATTGAGTGTGACAATTCTGTTGGGAAGGGACTGGCTTGAATAGTGACTAACTGCATCAGTTTAAGAAAAAAGGATTTGGCTTCTGAGACCAGACCTGGTTCCTTTCTTCCCAGAGCACCCACTAAGCACTAATAAAATGGGAGCCCATCTCTGATAGCCTCTGAAACTATTCCCCAAAGGGTAGTTTCAACTTTATTCTGTGGTTGATGTGTTTTTTTAAGTGAATATATTCACCTGTGCTAACACTATTAGCCACATGAGAAGGGCAGTAATCCATATCATGACAGGATCAGTTATTCAGATGAAATATCTGTATAAAATATAATTTTTAAATATTAAAATTACTAAAGAGGTAAATAAAGGTACAAAAGTGGAGGATAATGTAAAATAAGTATTGGCAGAGAATGTGGAGAAACTGCAAACCTCAGGCATTGCTGGTGGAAATACAGTACAGTCACTATAGAAAACAATTGGACAGTTCTTCAAATATTAACCATAGAAATTCCATATAAGATGGCAGTTCTACTCCTATGTATATGACTAAAAAGCCCCAACTCTTCAGAAGCACAAAATGTTTTCTCTACATCCCACATTGTTGAAGAATGTACTTCTAAAAATTTCATAAAATGTGGTTTATCAACTCTTTGGACTATTTAAAAATGCTTACCTCCTAAGATCAGGAACAAGGCAAGGATTTCCACTCTCACCACTGCTATTAAACATTATATTCATTGTTTTAATCAGTACCTTAAGGCAAGGAAAATGGATTGGAAAAGGTAAAAGTAAAGTAAATTTCATTTGCAAATTACATGATCGTCTATTTAGAAAATCCTAAAGCCTACTAGAATGAATTTAGAAAAATTACAGTACAATGTCACTATAATGAAGAATACTCAGAAACTGAAATTAAAAGGATAACATAAAATATCATTAAGAAATATGAAATACTTAGGGATAAGTTTACCAAATGATGTGTCACATCTATACATAGAGCACTATAAAATATTGCTGAGGGAAATAAAGAAGATCTAAATGAAAGGGAGATTGACTGTATCTATGAAGACTCAATATGATTTAGATGTCAATTCCTTCAGCTTATCTACACATTCAACACAATTCCAGTTCATTTATAGCAAGGTCTTTTGTAGACATTAATAAACTACATGACAAATTCATATGGAAATGCAAAGAAACTATAATAATATAAACAACTTTAAAAAAGAAGAACAAGGTTAGAGGACTTATATTACTTGATTTCTAGGATTTCTAGGCTACAGTTACTAAGATATTGTGTTATTGGTAAAAAAGATAGATATATAGCTTAATGGAATACAATGGAGTACAGAAATAAACCCACATGTATATGGTTTATTTATTTGAAACAAAGACACCAAGGCAGTTAAATGTGGAATGGATAATATCTTCAACAAATGATACTGGAACAACTGGACAGCCAAATTTGAGAAAATGATTCTTCATCCATACCATATGCCATATATAAAAATTAAGTGAAAGCAGAATATAAACTTAAATATAGGAGTCACAACTACAAAATACCTTGATGAAAAAGTAGGGGAAAATCTTACTGACCTTGGCTCTGGCAAATATTTTTAAATAAGATATAAAATTAGAAATTATTTTAAAAGGCAGATAAATTGGACTTGGTCAAAGTTTTAAGAATTGCTCTTCAAAAAACACATGAAAATGAAAAGACAAGCAGAAAAACATGTTCAAAAGACATGTATTAAAAAAAGACTTGTATGTGGATTATATAAGGAACTTATACAATTCAACGTCATGAGCACAACTTAAAGATACTTCATGAAAGAAAGTATATTGAGAGAAAATACATGAAAAGTAACTGAAATAGCAAGATAAACAGCAAGGAGAATCATCAAGGGAATTCAGGTATATTGGGGACAAGGATGAAGTACATGTAAAGTATACTTCTAAGCCTCGTGTTTGTAAGTTGAAGGCTGCCTATAAAAATTACACTAAAACCAAAGTGATGTGGGAAACTAACTGAAGGATTGCTAGATATCTCCCTCTCTTTTATTTTGCATTTTTTGGGGGAGAAGGGACTGCGGATTGAACCCAGGGGTGATTTACCACTGAGCTACATCCCCAGTCTTTTTATTTTTTACTTTTTTTCAGACAGTGGCTTACTAGGTTGCTGAGGCTGGCCTCAAATTTGCAATCCTCCTGCCTCAGCCTCCTGAGTTGCAGGGACTACAGGTGTGCACAGCCATGCCCAGCCACCAGAGATCTTCCTAAAATTCTCAGATAATAAAATAATTCTCTTTTTGAGCTAAAGATGCTTTCTAGTTCCATAACTCTTGAGCCTCTAACCAATGAGTCTTATAGACATTGTTCATGTTTAAACTTTGAAAATATACTTTTATTGTCCATACCTGCTAAATAAGAAAGTACCATATCCTTTCATTGAAGTATGGGCATAAGTAACCATATGTGACTCATTTTACAAAGTAAGGGGGAAGTAATCATTGAAAATAATCCCTCTGAAGCTGGGCAAGGTGGCGCACACCTGTAATCCCTGCACTTTGGGAGGCTGAGACAGGAGAATTGCGAGTTCAAAGCCAGCCTCAGCAACAGCGAGGTGCTAAGCAACTCAGTGAGACCTTGTCTCTACATAAAACACAAAATAGGGCTGGGTATGTGGCTCAGTGATCAAGTACCCCTTAGTTCAATCCCCAGTGCCAAAAAAAATAAATAAATCTCTCTGAGGAATTGAGTATGAAGTCTTTAAGAATGAAAGTAGCTACATATGGAATTTAAAATCTCAGTTAATATGCCTGCCTGGAAAGCCTCATTAATGCTTTTTTCCTCCTTGAATCAGAGGCAAAAAATGACAAACATTTTAAAGTAGATATATTTCTTTACTTTTACATAATAACAATTTATTGAGCTATTATACTATGTGTCCCATGGTCAGCACTGCATGACAATGGTTTCTTTGGGGGGTTGTTTTGTTTTTGCTGTGAAGAACTTACAGTCCAGTAGAAAAAAATTACTTAGTTTGATTTGTATTATTGAAAATTTGGTGTGGTTTGAACCATTGTTCTAGTTTATATCTATGAACAAAGTAGACAAAAATTGTTACCCTTATGGGCTTGGATCTACCAGAGATAGTGAGAACAATATCTGTAATATAATGTAGAATGCAATAGTAATTTTTAAGAGAAACAAAGTCTTCAGAATTAACGAAGAGGGGAGAGTCATTCCCTTGGAGAAAGTAGAAGGCAACACAGGAGGTAGGCTATGCATTGGATGTTTAAGGAAGGATTGGTTTTCATCCAGAAGAAGGAAAATGGTTTTCTAGTTGAAGAAAGAAAAAGAAAAAATGAATGTTTGAAGGTTGAAAATAATTGGGAGCTAATTGCATTCCTTAAGACAATTGGTCCTGAAAGTATGAGAATAGGAAGAAGGGAGGAAGGTACAGAAAAAAATAAAAGGCTAAAGAGAGAAGACAGGGACCTTGGAGGATTGAGGACATTTCCAAACAGATTTGAGTAATTCTCAATATCTTCTTTAGAGGACTATAAAATTATTTTTTCAACTGTAAGAAAGTATTCTTACTCATTTCTCTATTAGCTAGCCAAAAGGAATAATTATGTTTATAAGTAATTTTAAAGACCTGTAATTAAATTACACCTTTAATTGTTTAAAGTAGGCAAAATTATCTAATTTTATATTAAAAAATTAAACCATGAAATGAAAATTTTCAAATCGGCTGCTTATAGATATTTCCTTCTTTTAGTACTAGGGATTAAATTCAGGGGTGCTTTATCACTGAGCCACATCCACAGCCCTGTTTTGCATTTTATTTAGAGGCAGTGACTCACTGAGTTGCTTAGGGCTTTGCTAAGTTGCTGAGGCTGGCTTTGAACTCACGATCCTCCTGCCTCAGCCTCCAGAATCACTGGGATTACAGGAGACACCACTGCACCTGGCTCATGGATATTTCCTTTATCATCTGTCTATATAATCATACATACACACATACATACCTTCTTTCAATGTAGGGTCATGCGATTTATTTCTTTTGTATTTGCTGTCAGGCCATTTGGTAGGTATAACCAGCTATGATTTAAAAAAACATCAGTAATCCAGTAACAAGATTTCAACATTATTAAGAAATGAGTGTTTCCAAGTCTAAAAAGGGAAGAAAAATTCACAACTTACAGCCAAGAAATAGAGCTGGGAAATACTCTAGAAATAAGAGTCTTGGTTTCTCAAACTTTCTGCTTCCTAGACCTCACTCTCATCATCAAGTCTACTCTGAGCACCCTGGGTATTTCCCAAGCAGGAAGAGTCTTCTTTTTAGAATCCAGTCCCTAGAGGAATGCACAGTTCACCCAATTGGAGAACACTGTTCTGCTGTGCTAACATCTATTTTATACCCTTCTTATCTCAAAGAAAATGGGACATAGCACCTCTTTTCTGCCCACTCAATTCCCTTTCCCATAAAAACTTCAAATCTCAAATCTCAGCCCTTCAGTGACTGACCACACTAATCTCCAAAATAAGCTCTGGAGTGGACAGAAAGCCATGCTGACACAGTTTACCACTTGAGAGAGTCATCTTCCTTTTGACCACTCCTATTCCCAAGACAGCTTCCGTTCTGCATTATTTCTCCCTCTGGCATGCCATTTTTCTTAACGAGATATGATACCTGTGGACTTGCTGACTGCACATTTGTTTGTGAAATCATCCACCTATTTTTTCTCAGTGTTGGAGTTCAATAGACTGCTGTTAGTGTATTTAATTTAAAAGAGTCCCCTCCACTTTTGCAGGAAACTAAAGCTCTTAAGGAAACATACCAGTTGAGGTTGGTTAAGGTTACACAACTGCAGGAGATATATGTCCTCATTATATCTGCCTTGATTTGCTTTGCTGTCAAAGATTAGCTAGGAATAGTTTGCCAGAACAGACCCTTTTTGCAACAAAATGACAGAAACCAAGGTAAAATAAGGAATGTATAACGAAAGAGAAATGAACATATTCCAAATATATTTTGGAAACTGGAAACTATGGTTGTGAGAGATTTGGCAAATGTCACTGGAGATTTGATATTCCCCTATTTTAAATGTGTCTCCATTTTGACAAGTATAACTAACTACCTGAACTTGGGGATATGAGTCCTATGTTTTACCCAAAACCTTGACTATTTACTTAACCATCTGTCTTTGGAATGAGCCCATTTTAGATTCCATTCCCATGGAACATTACAGTAATATTCATCCTCTTTCGAACGATTGTACTAAGAAGTGGGTCTAGAGCAGTGGTTTCAACTGGGGGTGATTCTGCTTCTCAGGGGCTATTTGCCAGTGTCTGAAGGCATTTGTTGGTTATTACAAAGGAGAAGGTACTGCTGGTATGTACTGATGTGAGCCAAGGATGCCACTAAATAGCCCATAATGCACAGGACAGCCCCCTACAACAAAGAAGTATCTATCTCAAAATGTCAATGTCAAGGTTAAGACATTTCTGATGTAGAGAAAAAGAGGCATTCCGTATCACCCATTAGAGTATGCCTCAAATGTCCCATGCCATGGGAAGTCAATGCTTTCTAAAGGCTTTCTGGATCAGCATTTTCCCACTGAGTTTAAATTTCTGGGTAGAATCTAGCATTAAAATTGGCAGCTTTCAAATAGCTTTAAGGTAGATGTGTTAAGTCTCAGATTTGGATGAAACCCAAGAAAGCCAGGGGAGATGTTAAGCAGCACTTTGAAATCTAGGAGGGATGTGAGAACTGTGTGCAGATGGCTTCATTCCAGCTTGGAGCGCCAAATATCCCATAGTGAATTTTCTCATGGGAAGGAACAAATTACTCATTTTCATCAGTGGTAAATGCTGAAACTGCAGTATGGTCTCTTCAAACCTTCAGAAGTTGTCACTTTATTCCCAGTGAATATTTCCTTCCTCAATTTTAACTGCTCAGGTTGTCCTGATTTGGAAGCGTCAGTGGAAGAACTGTGATCAAAGCCCTTGTTTCTGGACTTGTCCATTTCCATGTTTCATGACAAATCTGATTTTTTTCTTAAATTAGTAATCTGTGCACCTTTGCTAATAGTCAGAAAAAAGCCCCTGTTAATAATTTACAAAAGGCAGAGCTACTCCTCTTTTGCATCCTCAAATCTCTCAAAGCATGTGATGGTTTAAGTATATCTGGTTTCCAAGTAGCTGAGTGATGAAATATGATTGGCTTCTCAGTATTGATTCCTCTTCTCCTTCCTCTCACACTCTTCTTGGATAGCATTTGTTAGAATACAGTCATTCTTCTTATAAAAGAATAAAGAAAAGGATTATTTCTTTTCATCCTCAGGAAAAAGGTGAGCTGTTTGGGCTTCCTACCATGGAGGAGGATCTTGAAGGAGAAAATTGGCAGACCTTCTCTATTCCCTGGGGCTTCAGCAAGGCTACAGAGGATGAAGGAGAACATATTTGCCAGTGAGTAATGGTCTTCAAGTACAAATATCAGGGGTCTTGTTTTTGTTTTCTGAGATTAGCTCATGCTGTCAGTAGGGTAAATTTATATGGTGAAGGGTTGAAAGCTGTGTTGCAGAATTATACAAGAATGATGCCTTTGATAAAAAGGTGATGGGGTCCTTCTAAGTTTTTTAGACAATTCTAATATTTAAAAAGAATTTTAGAAGCAAGGCAGGAATAGCCTATAAAACAAACTTGACTTTGGTTGTTTATTTCCTTAAGAATACATGTCCAGAGACACTTTTGAGAAAAGAGAAACTGATTTTAGCTGCTCGTTCTAATATGTGGCATAATAATGGGCTATAATTCACAGTAAACTTTTGACTGCACTTTTTGCAAGGGAAATTGGATTGTGCTATTTATTTTCTTTTAAAATGGTATCTTCTCCATGATAAATGCTATCTATCGAGATGAAAAGTTTTGATTTTTAAACAAAATGTACTATGTTGGCTATACAAATTTGTTTGTATTTAACTGCTTCTGTATGTTCAATGGTCTTGATGAATAAGTCTTTCTCCTTTGAAAAGAAACACAATTTTACAGAATGTTCAGATTACTGCTGAGTGACTTAGATTTTTATAAATGTAATTTTTTCTTGGGGTTATCTAACTTTCAAATATGAGAAATTCATCAGCAATGCATACACTTTGGAAGATGGGTTGGAAAGTTTCCAGTCGTTCTGCTATTTAATGTTTTCTCATTAATCACTGGCACTATATTATAAGCCACTTATGAATTTGTTTAAATGATATTCTTTCAGTAGATTCTATGAGTATTGAGTATTTAAACATTGCAATAAGAACATTATGTGCAGGTCCAAGTATAGAGAAACTGCCACAGGCTAAGAGAAGCTCTCCAAATTCATAAAAATCATTGCCCTTGACTTTTACTACTTGGGACTTTGAGCCAAATAGGTTTGAGTTGCCATAATTTTCCATGACAATAATTACTTAGCGGCACTATTTGTATAGAACAGTTTTGAGATGGGAACAATTGAAACCTCTTTCTGCTACGGAGCTCACTGTAAGGAAAAATTGGAAATAGATGTTGTTATTCTATGGCACTAAAACACATGAGTCTGACATTTTGAAACTAGCTACCATGATTCCAATGAGCTAATGTGTGCTTGTGACATAATTTCATTGGATAAATTTTCTTTTTAGCATACAAATTTCCCTCCTGATTTTATATTTCAAGGGTGAAATGACTGGATATTTGGGATATGAAAAGTGATCACTTATAACATGGGATCCTGGCATTTGTGCCTCTTATCTTGCTCAGCCAGTAGCATTCAAAGAAATAGATTCAGCTCCAAGCTCACTGAAGCATATTATTTATCGGTTTGGAAGAAAGTAGGTAACAAAAAAGATTAGAAATATTTGAAATCAAAACACTAAGGCAAAACTACTGAATTCTAGTTTAGTACTTTTTTGGTTATAGTTTTAATTCCATTTATCTAGTGAAAGGTTTTTCTGTGTCTTTTTTGATTAGAATTAGTGCTAGAGATGTCTCTAAAGATTGAAGTTCTTTGTTTTCCCTGCATGCAGTTAATTGTTTGATAGTCATTAGATGATTCAGATTAGTATGTACTTTTGTCTTTTGCACACAAAATACTATTTAATTTTTATGAATAAAAAAACAACTATTATTATAACTTCAGCTCAGACTTCCAGAAGAGGATGTTCTGAAGTGTGGTACTAAGTAAATGTGGTTCAAGATTCAGTGGAGGGGTTTAATTCTCAGAGAGCCAGAAGTGATAATAGTCCAGTTTGCTCAGCTGACTTCACAGGAATAAGATCTAAATCCTTAGTCTGTCCTTCAATCAGGCAGTTCAGGTTTTTCACACCAGGGGTTCTCGTAGTCCTCCATCCGTGTGCCTTATGGCTGATCTGAAGGAGTTATCGTAAGATTGATGTGAAGAAAATGGTTTCCTTTCTTGAAGATTTATAATGCTTCAAAATTAAAGCAGTTGAGGATTTTGTTGATTTGATATTGATTAATGAAAGAGCAGCTAGTCCCTTTGCTTGGTAAATCAGCTGCATACAATGTTAAAGGCCATGATTTCTCAAACTAGCCTCACCTTTGTGTATATCTTGGCGCCCTCACTTACTTACTGGATGTATGACCTTAAGAAAAATTTTTAGCTTCATTAAACCTCAGGTTCCACATTTGTAAAATGAGGAGAATCCCTATCTCAGGAGGTTGTGCTAGCACAGTATCTGGCTCATCCAATGATCTAGTTTCTGGTGATGTTTATTATTGTTAATACTAAGAATGGTGAGAGTAGAGCTTTTCACAGTCTTGTTTGCAAACCTTCAAGTTCAGTTTGAGTGAAAGTTATAGATTTTATGGCTATAATAATATTCTAATAGAAAGAATAATTCATTTAGGATTTGAGAAGAGGAAGTACAGGAGAGCAAGAGTGAGTATAATATGTCAAACTTTTTCAATTTCTGTTTTGAAACACAAAGCTTAGTGAAAGTATAATGAAAATAGGATCCATTATTAATAGATTTTATAACAAAAGTAAAAAATGAAATGAGTTATTTTCAGCTCAGTAAATATTTATTGAGAACCTACCACTGTGCAAAGTGCTGGAATATGAAGATAAAGACAAGACTGTAATGAGATTCCATACTACACCTCCTAGAAAGGCTAAAATAAAAATGCTAGCAATGCCAAGTGCTTGCAGGAATGTGGAAACACCAGAACTGTCACACATTGCAAGAACAATTCACCAGCAAAATGGAACAGCTAGTTTAGAGACAGTTTGGGAGTTTCTCATAGTGTCAAACATATTTACGTTAATACTCATATGATCCCACTCCTGGATATTTCCTCTAGAAAACTGAAAGCCTAATTTCACCCAAAACCCTTTTATGCATATTTTTACATCTCTATCAAAACTTTCTCAGACTGAAAACACCCAAATATCATAATATTCTTCAGTGAATGAATAGAAAAACTGTGTTAATTCCTCATAATGGAATATAACAAAGCAATGAAGAAGAAATGAACTATTGATATATATAACACATTAGATGAATGTCAAAGGCATTTTGCTGCATGAAATAAGCTGGTTGCAGAAGATCACATCCAATTAAATGAGTCCATTCATATAAGATTATCAAAAAGATAAAGCTATAGTGACATAGAACAGATCAGTGGGTGTCAAGGGTTAAGGGCTGAGTGAGAGTGTGACAGCACCTTCTTATCTTAATTAGAATTCTGCATCCTGATTATAGTCATGGTTATATGACTGTATACATTTGATAAAATTTATAGAACTGTTCACCAGAAAAGTCAATTTTACTGTATGATAATTTAAAACATGAAAAATAAGAATGTAAGTTTCTTGCCCTTGAGAATTTCATAGATGGAGTGATGGTCAAACGCAAACAATTATCATACAGTGAAGTGAACATAATGAAGACTTGCTTAGAGCAGAGCTTCTACCCAGTGTGACATGCCATGAATGGGTGATAAATGTACACAGATGTTGTCACACAAGGATTATGGGGTCCAGAGACCCAGGCCATATGCTTATGGCCATGTATAGTCTTGTCCATCTGCCCTCAATCATTTTCTGTGTTTTCTAAAATATGAACAAGTGTGGAAAAAGTGCTAGCTTAAGTGATATCAAAGATAAGGAACACTGCATGATTGATTGGGATACTGCACTGGGAATTAAATAAGGAGGTGATGGGGAGGCTAAAATAGAGTTTCCCCTGGGAGTAGGGAGAACACTTCAGCAAATCATCTCTTCCTGGGAAAGGCATAGAAGAATGAAAGGGTGGGATATGGGTTGGGACCTCTGAGTTATTCAAGATTACAAAGTGGGAGCTGGGGCTGGAGAAATGGGAGCATATGCAGGCTTATAGATGACCTTGTATAACAAATGGGCATTTTGTTCTGAGAGTAGATTCTGAACATTAGAGGCTGATGAGGATGAGGCAGCAGGGAGCAAGGCTGGAGGGATGACATAATGTGAGGAGGTATATGGTTTGGTCTTAACTGTCAAATGCTCTCTTAATGGAATACTGTCTTCATTTTTTCATCAATTATTATTTCATTCACTAACTCTTTTTTCATCAGTTATTATTTCATTCACTCACTAAATGCCAGGAACTCTTCTAGGTCCTAAGGATCCAAGTGGTGAAACAAAGGCTCAGCTCTTATGGAGCTGACATTTTAAGGTCTAAATAAGCAAAACATTGGAAAATTTATTACAGTGTAAAGTGTTTCTGCAACACCTAGGTTAACAATATCTAGTAGATGGTAACTGTGAAGAGTAGCACTCTGTGTTGAAAATACAAATTGTGCCTCACTAGCACAGAGACAGAAATGGGAACCTTAGAAGTTGGTTAAGTAATAGTAATTTTTACCACAATTCTCAATGATTTTCTATCAGGACTTGTCCTTATGTAAGAATTGGGGAGATGTTGTCTAGACTATGCCATAATCTCAAGGGTTCTCATCTACCAATACTCTTTTTGTTATGACATTCTGGTAACAAGCTCCCTATCTTCCTAGAAGAGACTGTCTTAAAATTAATACATAGTTCTAACATGCAGATGATTTTACTTAAGCTCTAGGGGGAGTGGGATGAAAATAGTAGACCTGGTCCCTGTTCTGGAAACAGATTATATAAGGAAAGATCACCCCTATATACTTTATGAATAGAGTACAGCCCTAAGCAAATAAGCAGAAACTCTAGGCTTTGGAGAAGACTTAATTCTCCAGTATGTACACACAGGCAGAGTTGTAAGCATTCATCAAGTACACGTCCAAAAGGAGAATGTTCTGAAGTCAGGTACTGATGAAGTGAATTCACAGTGGTTTGGAATGGCATAATCCCAATTTTTGGGTTTGACTTTGAATAATGTAGATGAGCATTTGGTGTTTCATTTTAGTGAACAAAATTGACCAGCTGTGTTGTTAGAGCTATTGTGACTCAAGTGCTTTTTGATGCACCATATTGAGGAAGCCCAAAAAACAAACTATTAAAATTCCAGCTGTTCTGATAACTAGGGAATAAAATAAAATGGATTATGTTTTCCTAATCCTAAAGCCTCATATTCCCTGTGATAGAATTGGGATAAATTGAGGTTCATAGATGGGGCAGTAAAGGGATATAGTTTAGGAATCTTCTGGCAGGTAAAACACCCATGATAGGGAGTCATTTGCTTACCCTTGGCTTGTACTCAGCTCATAAAGGAATTTTGGTCATTGTAAGCTAATGACTGCTTATTTGGGGGTACCCCATGGATGTCTTAAGTGAGTGGTCTACATGTCATGTTAATTAGTTTCACTTTCAAAATTACCATGGTTCTACTTGTTTATATTCACTAAGGAATTACACTTACTCAACTACATATTTAACTTATTTCTTTTTTCTTTTTGATAATTGAGGGTGAGATATCTCTGCTATTTTGAAGGTATCTTGATTGCACTCAGTTTTGTTAATTAGCATCATGTTGGATACTAGAAGGAAAGAGGAGGAAGAGTTTATGTATCATTCTCAGTTCCATACTGCATAGGAAGTCTTCAAATAAATTCCTAACAGTTCTTCACCATAAAATATTCATTTCCTAATATTCATATGATAAATTTCCTTTGTATTGTTGTTTTTAAGAGACAGTTGAGATGCTTTTTGAGACTTAGTTCTAGTAGACTTTAAAAGATCTTTATTGTCTTTTATTATAAAATTATCTTATAAATTTTTATTTAAAATACTGAAGTGAATAAAGTAGCAAGTGAAATCTGTATAAGGAAAGAGAAGTTAAGTATAGAATAAGGACCAAAGATGTCTATTGTGTATATGAGTTCGTAATGAATTTGGTGATGAAAAACCAATTTCACATTTTGATGGAACCCTTTTGACAAGGGACCTGTTTCCAAATGGCTGAGCACTAGTGTTCCTTGCCTCCAGGGGATTATCAAAATGGCTACATCAAAACCACTGTGTCATTCCACTTCTGTGTATATTCCCAAAAGAATTGAAATTAGGATCTTGAATATGTATATGTTCATTCATGTTTATAGAAATATAATTTGTATAATTTGCAATAATGGCCACAAAGTGGGAAAAGTCCTAGGTGACCATCAGTGAATGAATGGATAAGCAAAACATAGTATAGTAGTCCTTCTTCATCCAAGGGGATATTTTCTAAGATTGCTGGTAGACTCCTTAAACCTCAGGTAGTACCAAACCATATATATGTTGTTTTTTTACTATACATACATATATATGATAAAGTTTAATTTATGATTAGGCACAGTAAGAGATTAAAGACATTAGCGAATGATAAAACAGACCAATTACAACAATATACTATAATAAAAGTTATTAAAGCTTATCAATTGTTTATTTCTAGGATTTTCCATTGAATATTCTTGGACCATGGTTGACTATAGGTAGCTGAAACTATGGAAAGTGTAATAGTGGATAAGGGGCTACTCCTGAATATACACACAATGTAATACTATCCAGGCCTTAAAAAGAAGGAAATTCTGATGTGTGTTCCCTTGGATGAACCTTGAGGACATTATGCATAGTGAAGTAAGCCTGGCACAAAAAAGCAAATATTATATGATTGCACATATATGAAGTACCTAGACAGAAAGTAGAATGGTGGTTGCCAAGGTCTGAGAAAATTAGGAAAGAGAAATTTTTTAGTAGGTGTAACACTACAATTTTACCAGATGAAAGTGTTCTGGAGATTGGTTGCACAGCAATGTGAATAAACTTAACAATATTGAGCTATACAGTAAAAAAAATGGCTATGATGACACATTTTATGTTATGTGAATTTAAACACAATTAAATTTAATGTTTTAAATAAAGCCCTTGTGTCCACTTGCCTTGCTTGGGTGTGCATATAACCTATACAAAGAAAACTTTTTTTCTAGTGTTGTGCGGACCTGAGGTGTTACTGTTGTCACACTTTTTGACTTCCAATGTCTCCAAAGCAGGAGCTTCAACAGTAGATAAAGGAGATCCAATAATTCCTTGATACCTTTTGCAAATTCATATCTGTTTGAGTATTTTTCTGTGGGAAAGCACCTATCACTTCCTTCAGTTTCTCAAAGTAGCATATGCCCTCCCACCCTTCCCCCAAAAGCCTTATAGGCATTACCTGATAGGCTGCTTCTATTCAATAGGTCTTATTAATTTAACTGTGCATGTAGATCTCATTAACTGTGGATGAAGGCTATTATTTAAAAGTTTAAGCTGAATGTATACCCGAAGAAAGCAAAATCTTATTCAGGTTAATAAGTTATTGATTATTCCATCTATATTTTCAGTAGCTGAAATGATTTTATGGCCCCCAAATTATTAAACCAAAATGCCTCTATGAGATGCCCAGATTAGAGAAAGCATTTTATTCTGCAGGGCTGTATGCATGCACCTCTGAGGAGTCCTGTTGGTTAGTTTCTCAATTTTTCCCACACACATCAGGAAAGTGTGACCAATGGTAACTGATACTTTCAACTCCATCCATTTGCACTCCATGTTCATATCTTCCTTCCAATATGCACCCCAGTTTTCTGAAAAAATTCAAGGAGATGACCAAGGGATTTTCTACTGTCTCAATGAAGAAGATTTCCAGAAGGAAACAGTTGGGAAATATGTTGGAATTACAGAGAGGAGATCGATTTAAACAAACCATTTTTTTCCCCTCCTGGTTACAAAGCATGGACAAAGTCAGTGCTTTGCAAGCAGAGGTGGCAGAAGGTCTTTCCCCAGTCAATTTGATTGCACTGGAAGGATTCTTCTCTGACCGTGACTATGCTTTGTCCTTTCAGACCCTGCTCCCAGGTGAAGGTTGTAATCCTGTATTAGATATAATTGCTGATGGCGAGGTGCTAAGCAACTCAGTGAGACCCTGTCTCTACATAAAACACAAAATAGGGCTGAGGATGTGGCTCAGGGGTCGAGTGCCCCTGAGTTCAATCCCCAGTACCAAAAAAAAAAAAAAAAATAGATATAATTGCTGACAGAATGGAACACAATCCTCCCAGGGGATGGAAGATAATGGGTTGTAAATGCTGTGTCTTTAGTATGTTTGCCTGGGAAGACCATCTTCCCCTCTCAATGCAGAACTCAAACCCTCAAAGCCAGGAATACACTCACACGTATACACAAAGCCAACTCTAGTTATTATGTTTTAATCATTGTTTGGTTATTTTTCTTATGGTATTTCTCTATTTTATTATATCGTTTTTTTTATCTGATAATTGTATCTTAGTACCAACCCTGCTTTCTGATTCAGGACTTTTGTGCTATTTCTTTTCCCTGGAATGTTCTCTCACTACTGTCACTGTGTGAATGTCTCCTTGTGCCAGTGATCTTTGCTGACCACATTGCTTAGATGTCATTTCGGCCCACTGCCCCTGTTCTGAGGCCCCTGTAGTTTTCATCCACTATTTAGAATCACATAGCTTTCTTATGTGCATACTGGTTTGTTTATTGTCTGGTTTTCCCTAGGAGTATACTTTTGCTCTGAGTTTAGGTTACTCTAATATTTTCAATATTGACCTTTTAACTTCATTGCTAAATGAATAAAGGAATAAATGAAGGAATTTTTGAAGGAAAATTTAACTAGAAGAGATTGAAAAGGGGAAAAAGAAAGCCCTATTCTTTCTTCTTACTTTCTCTATCCAAGTTTATTTTTGAGAAAGCTTGCATGCTTTAACCTTAATTCATTTCATGACTCTTTTGAGTGCTAACTATGTACCTACACCTATCTATGTGCCAGTGGTAGGGGAGCCATTGCTAAGCCAACCCTTTCTCTCTTTGCAAATAATTGAATATCCAATTATGACTTTTGGTTGGAACTTTCATTTGAACAGGTATTATTCTGAGGTTTCAATAATACCAATATATCAGAATTGTGCTCTTTTCTCTTGGATTCTCATGGAAAAGAGATAGCAAAATTATAATGTAGATAATTGAATTTTTGAGAAGGTACCTACAAGATTATTACCCTATTCTTTTTTTTTTTTTTTTTTTGGTACTGGAGATTGAACTCAGGGGTACTTGACCACTGAGCCACATCCCAGTCCTATTTTGTGTTTTATGTAGAGACAGGGTCTCACTGAGCTGCTTACCTTAGCACCTCACCGTTGCTGAGGCTGGCTTTGAACTTGCGATTCTCCTGTCTCAGCCTCCCTAAGTGCTGGGATTACAGGCTTGTGCCACCGCGCCCGGCTAATACCCTATTCTTAAATAATAAACTTATTTAATACCTAGTATATTCAAAACATGATTTCTAAGTGTATAATTTCCTTACAGAAAGTTTTTTGAAAGAATATTATAAAAGCAAATATAATTCTGTTTTTTAACATCATATTCTTAATCACTGAACTCATTTTATTGGGATATTATTGGAAAATTTTCATCTTGAGTTTCATGTTACCAATAATAATCACTGAATAGAAAGTTTTGTCCCAATGAAACAAACTGAAACTCGAGTGTGGGTGAGAGGGCTAAAGATGATCACTACATACACCAAATCCTTTGCACTTTTTTCCAGCTCTATTTTGTGTGTGATTTTTACATTCAAGGTCCTGTGTTGTCATCTTTTGGCTTTGACACTATACCTTCACAATTTTTACCAGTAGTACATCTCTGAAATTCTACTATTTTTAGTTTTGTAGCATATATTCTATAATATTTTTCTATCCCCAGTTACTAATTTATGTGTGCAATATAGTAAATAATAATTTTAAATGTCCATTTAAAATTTTCACTCACTATATAAGTACTTTAAGACTTTCTAGAGTGTATTTGTTAATAGGGTTGTTTCATTTTTGTATAGAAAATTTAAACACCCTTACTCAGTTACATACTTCCTTTTACCCCTCCATTTTTCCAGGTTCAAATTGCACTTCTTTCATTCAACTGTTCTCTGATAACTACAAAATACCTGAGTGCCTTCTAGGTGCTTTATTGTTGATATTAAAATATTTTGACTCTCAAATATATGTTTAGTGTTAAATGATATTAAATGATATTTGTTCTCTGTTTTCATTGCAACAAATTAGCATTCTCAAATACATTGCGTGTTTCTTTGATTTACGACCCTATCTCACATTCCTAGTATTCCTGAATAAATACTTATCCATTTGAATTAATTAACAAGTGAGGGATACATGAAGAAGTCTATAGATGTAAAAGTCAGCTATCAGCATATATTCTGCCCTCCAGTTGATAGGCATGTCTCTTTATGAGTCTTTCAAGTATTCTGGCTTTTAAAATTTCTACTTGTATGTGTGTGTATGTGTGTGTAGAACATGTGTAACATTTATCAATTTCTGTGCAACAAATCACTCCCAAGCACAACAGCTTAAAAATGATTTATTATTTTCCATAAATCTGGAATGGAGTAAATAGGGTGGTTCATCTGTTACATGAGATCTTGGCTGGGATCCCATTTGTAGCTGCATAAAGTTAGGATATCAAAATGGGGCTGGAGGTGTCCAAGGTGGCTATGCTCATGTGTCTGATATTTTAGCTGTGATGCCTGGTAGTGCTGGAGGCTGGCAAGCTGCTTTCTCTTTTCTCTATTGGCTATCTAGGCTGAAATTCTTTATATAGCAGCTGAATCTCAAGAAGGCAAAAAGGAAAGATTTCAGACTTCCTAAGGCCTAGACCTTGAATTCAAATATCTTTCTGCCACAATCTCCCTGTCCAGATAAGTCACAGGACAGCCCAGATTCAAGAGGAAGGGTTGTACCTCTCAATGGGGTAACTGCAGAGTCACATAGCAGAAGAGAATTGGGTGGCAGGACATTGTTGGTGGCCATTTTTTGCTGATAATTTATCATAACATGGTGGCATGAAAAGATTGTGCAGTTACCTAGATCAACTTTTAAAATTTTGTTTCTGAAAAAATAAGCCTAGAGAAATGAGATGGCTTTCCCAATGTACTACAGCTGGTATTTTGGACCCTTGTTACACAAAGTGGAGTCCGTGGACCAGCAATATTAATACCACTGGGAGCTCATTTGAAATGCAGAATCTTGGGCCCCACTTAAGACCTGCTGAATCAGAATCTGCCTTTTCCCAACATCCCCAGGAGCTCTGAATGACTGGAAACACCATTGCTCTTTTTTACTTCCAAAACTGAGACAGAAGACCTACCACCTACCAAAGAAGGATGTTTTGCAGTTGGGACTTGAGTCAGTATGTAAAAGGTTTTGGTTTCCTTAATGTCTACTATTATTTTTAAAAGCCCTGTTTTCTGTTCTTTATAAATATTATTGAATTCAATCCTTACAACAACCATGAACAGTAATGATTATAACTCCTATTTTCCAAAACAGGAAACAGGTATTCAAAGACAGGTCATTAAATAACTTTCTTAGATCATATATACTTGTACACAGAGAACCAGATTTCAAACCTAGAATTTTCTGACTCTAAACTCCACACTCATAATTACTGTATCATACCCACTGGCAACTTCCATATGGCACTAGTGAAGGAGTCTAAATGTTTAGAGGAAGAAACTGTTAGAGGGGAGCTGTGGCATGTGGCTGGCTTGGTGAGCTGTCACTTCTCTCCTGATGCCTCCCACTCCCAACTTGCCTAAAGTGAAGAGGCTGGCAGGAGTGGGTGACAGATGGCACAGCCCTGCTCTACCGTATGTGTGCTGCTCCTTGTTCCCAAGAGCACAGCTGCCTGAGACAGGCCTTGCCAGTTGGGCAGTTGCCTCTTGGGGTGTCTCCAAAGGCCATTGCTCAGAGAGTGCAGTCCAACATTTGCTCTGCTTTCTCTTTTACACACATCTTCCCTCTGCTTCTTGGGTTTCCACCTGGGGTAGAGAGCACTGTTTGGGCTCTGAGAGGGAGCCAGTGCCAGACCTTGAGCTGTACCTAACAGGTGGCCTTTGGACAAAGCTCATCTAAAATTGTAGGAGCCAAAGGAAGGAGCAGGGAACAGTTCCTCCTGGATTCCCTCTTATGGGAGGATTTGGTGACTGCCAGAGCTTCCTTCCAACAGCTGTGTGTGGGATGGAAAGGCAATTTCCTCCTTGCTGTTCCCTTTCCAGGAATGAGAGAAGGAGGAATGAGAAATAAGGAACAAATGCAAGGCAAGGGCACTCCTCTTCCTAGACCCATAAGCAGTGTGAAGGGGCCAAAAAAGAAAGCTTGAGTATCATTCCATATTGGAAAGAAAGAGAGCAATATTTATGTTTGTTTCAGTCAAGTCAGCACATTATGCCACCACAGTAGAGACTTAACAATTGACATCTTACACTGCATTTGCAGAATTATGCTAACCCAGGTATGCTAACTCAGTTACCAACTCTGCATTAAAATAAGTGTGTTATCACTTTCCTTAGGTAAGTTATTGAACTTGCTAAGCCCCAGGGTTCTCATCTGCAAAATGGGAGTAATATCTCTAGATAGGGTTGCTGTGAAGAATACAGGGCCTAATACATGTAAAGGGATTATAATATAGCCCAATGACTGCCATTTAATACATATTTGATAATGTTATTTAGTAGCATTCAAACTTTTGTGAAGTGGAAACTTTGTCTTGCCCACTGTTGTATTCCTAGTTCTAAAAACAGTTCCTGCTATAGCAATATTCAGTAATTATTTGATGGATAAATGAATGGATGATTTGATGAATGAATGAGTGAACAAATTCTATATTTTAACAGTTATTTTTGTGTTTTAGCAGATGACTTAGGAGTATAGAGTTGACTGCTTAGGGGTGTATGTGTGTGTGTAAGAGAGATTGTATATATATATAGAATGTGCATGGATGAACATATATGGGGGTAGATGGATGTTTTTAGGTGCTGTTCAGTTGATCAGAAATGATACTGAATCTTTTTCCTGGACTAACCAATCTACCTACTATTCTTCCTTATTTTTCTAAAGTCTTATTTTGGCTTTTGTGTCAAATTCCAGCCATAGAACATACCTAATTTGATGCCTTTCATGCTCAGAGTAGGAAAGAGGAACTTGGATAGAGACCCAAGGTCTTTGATGAGCAAAATGGGACAGGCTTTATCCTCCAAATATGGTCTGTCAATAATGCACTCACATTTGTTTTAATATAAACTAAGTACTAGAACTAAGTATAGTTAATAATTCCACAGTCCTCCTTGGGTGGGTGAGCAGTCTTAGAGAGAGGAATTTCTCCTGATCCTGGCCTGTTGGATTTTTCAGTTCTAAAGAAAAAGGTCTAACCCTTCATTTCCTAGGCATTTCCAACTGCTTTTCTTAGGAGTTGGAGGGAGTTGAATAAAGATCTTGGAGTAGATTGCTCTCTTATCTCTAAGGTTTCCTTTTTTTCTGAAAGAAATGGTTTAATAACAAGAATTGTGAATATAATCTATCCTTATAGAAATGAGACTTGGGATGGATCTCTACTCAAAGGTTTATTTCAGAATCAAAGAGAACTTTCTCAATATAACATAACTGGATCTCATTTTTTTTCAAAATTTTTAACCTAGTGTAAACCAAGTTGGTTCATTTATTATTTTGTTTAACATTTTTAAGTTTTAGAATAATTTTATATTTACAGAGAATTTGTAAAGATAGCACAGACTGTCCATGTAGCTCCTCATTCAATTCATTTCCACCATTCTTAACATCTTAGATCTTTATAGTACATTGGTCCATTACTATTAACTAAGCTCCAGACTTTAGTTAGACTTCACCAGTTTCTCTATTGCTTCTTTTTCTGTTCCAGGAACCCATTTGGAATACCATGTTTTATTTAGTCCACATATCACCTCAATCTTCTCTGATATATGTCAATTTCTGTCTTTTCTTGTTTTTCATGACCTTGAAAGTATTGACAAATACTGGCCAAGAGTATATTTAGTTTTCTAAAAGTTTTAAGTACATTCTGATTGTAAAGGGTACTATAGTTAAAAACATCATCCTATAGAAATGTTTAGGCATGCATTTGGGTCATATATATCTATACATAATTTCCTAAATTCTTAAGAGTTTTTTATTAATATTTCTTACTGCCTGTTAAATATCTATGATATTTTGGTGACCAATAACTTGGTTTTGGTTAAGGAAGAAAATACACTTGTCTATAATATAAGGCAATATAAATTTGAGCTTGAAGACAACCATATTGAAGTGCATTATATGAATAAAATACTTTAAGAATCTTTGGCTAACTAAATTTTTATGGATTGGATAAGGAAAGTAATCACACTTACTGAGTGCTAACTATAAGTGAGATACTCTTATCAATGAGTTAAGTATGGTAACTCTGATGACTTTTGAGGTTTCGGCTTAGCTAGGCTAAACTAGCATCCAAGGATTCCATTCTATGAAGTTCTTCTTCTGGTTAGGGTGAGCTACAAGGAATATTCCCTAGAGTAAGAGGGAGGAAGGAAAAGCAGTGACCATTTTGCCGAACATATATCATGTCCACATTATTCAACCAAACACTAATCTAGATGCTGCTTTGAAGAGATTTTGTAGATGTGATTAAGACCTATAATCAGTTGGCTTTAAGTTCATCCAAAGGGAGATTACCTGGGTGGACCTGACCTAATCAGCCAGAGGCCTTAAGAAAAAAGAAGGCTTAGGCATTTGAGTTATGACATGCCTCTAGACAACAAGCTAATATTTGTGCCTGTGCAGGGGCAGCCTGCTTATGATCTTCTCTTCCTGATTGCCTGCATTCTGGACATTGGACTTCATAAACCACCCTCTCAATTGTGTATGCGATTTTTTAAAAATATTTTTCAAGCTGGGCACGGTGGCGCAAGCCTGTAATCCCAGCACTTTGGGAGGCTGAGGCAGGAGAATGGCGAGTTCAAAGCCAGCCTCAGCAATGACGAGGTGCTAAGCAACTCAGTGAGACCCTGTCTCTACATAAAACATAAAATAGGGCTGGGGATGTGGCTCAGTGGTTGAGGGCCCCTGAGTTCAGTCCTCAGTACAAAAAAAAAAAAATATATATATATATATATATATATACATATATATATATATTTCAGTTGTAGATGGAAACAATACCTTTATTTACTTATTTATTTGTTTATTTTATGTGGTGCTGAGAATCGAACCCAGTGTTTCACACATGCTAGGTAAGCACTCTACCATTGAGCTACAACTCCAGCCCTAAACTAATTCTTTATAATAAATCCATATATAATCTGGTTATGGTGTTCTCTTGGAAACCTGACTGATGGAAAGTCTTATCATGTGAGACTGCTGTTTCCATTTATATGTAGAGAAACTGAAACACAGGGAGATTAAATAACTTTCCAAAGATCACATGATCAATAAATGACAGCTGGAACTCAAACCCATACAGTTTAGTCCCAAAGCTGGGCTATTTAATGATATATGATATTGATTTTTGAAGAGGCATTGTCATATAAAAATAAAAGAAGCCTGTAGCAATAAGAATGGATTACCCACTGTAGTGTCTCAACCCTAGGTGTACATTAAAATGTCATGGGGAGCTGTAGAAATCTCAGTGCCCACAGTGAACCCCAGCTCAATTATACTAGACTCTCTGAGCATGGGACTTAAATATCAGTGTCTTTTTATTAAAGTTTTCCACAAGATTCCAATGTATAGACAAATTCAAAAATTACCACTTTAGACGAGAGCGGCATGCCTCAAACTTCAATGTGTGTAAAACTCACCTGGTGTTCATGTTAAAATAGAGATTCTAACTTAGTAGGTCTGGTTGGAGCAGATACTCTGCATCTATAAGAGGCTTCCTCTAAGTAGTGCTGATGCTGCTTATTTAGGGACCACACATAGAAAGCAAAACTCTGGAGTGTGTGTCAAAGTAAAGAATATTTGAGAGGAGAGGAGAGAAGAGATTGCAAAAGAAAAAAAATGTATCCTTGGCTGAAAATAATAAGATATTGCGTGATCTTTATGTAGCACATAAGAGAAGGCATTATAGACAGACCAAACAAGTGGAGTCACCTGCCTAATGGGAAGTCCAGGCTGGGGTGGAGCCTCTTCCCAAAAATATAAACTCAAAGGACTAGAATGTCCCCCAAATGATTGTTTTGGACTAGATAATCCTATTCTTTCTTTGTACAACAGATAAGAGTAGAGCACAATTCCTTAATAACAGAACTTATTGCCATTTGAGGCCATATAACTTTCTGTGGGGTTTGTGTATTATAGAATGTTGAGCAGTGTTCCTGGACTCTACCAGTGAATGCCATATCTCCACTCACACTTGTAACAAAAAAAAATATCTCTAGGCTTGTACCTCAGTGGTGCAGTGCTTGTCTAGCATGTGCAAGGTACTGGGTTTGGCTCCAAGTACTGAAAAATACATACACATATTCAGATATAGCCAAATATATCCGGTGGTGCAGTTTCCCCCAGTTAAGAATGACTAGAATAGACTGAAAGCTCACACAGGCCTTTTGCACTAAATTCCAAGATCAAATGTTTAGAGCATTCAAGAAAACTATTAGTAAGAAATAATGAATGAAAGGCAAATGCAGTAATGACTTTAGAGAAGAGAGAATGCTCAGTCTAGGGAGAGAATGAAATGAGGACAGTGGGCCTTGGTTATATCCAATGTAATAAATATTGCCTTATTAAAATCAGGAAGTATTTTTCAGAACTTCAAAATAGGAAGTTAAAGGACATTAAAATAAAACTACCCTACTGCTAATGGTAACATCACAAAGACAAGGGGATAAGAAGATAAACTCTTATAAGGTGCAGGTTCATTTTACATGTGTTAGTACTGGGGATGTCTCAGCCTTTTTTTCTTCCATTAGCTGCCTACCTAGGGCCTGTGTGCTTTATTGTTCTAGAAACCTCTCAACCATGTAATAGGTAGAGCTCTACCTCACATAAATTGTTTTCTTCTTGCATCTGGGTCAGTGTTTATGGTTCTGACAGAATTGTTCAAGCATCCTGAGATTCTGTAGGTTTTTTAATTCACTATTTATATTTCCACTTGAATCTTTTTTTTCCAGTATTTTTTATCCCTTCTAATCAAGCTGCTTTTTCTGCTTTAGATGAATATGTAACAGTTCAAGGATTCTTTCCTGTAAAGAAACTGTCCCATCTTGATGCTCTTCTATTCAATAGCTCAATTTTTGGCCTCCAGCTATTTCATTCTGAATGATTTCCCCTGTGTAATTGCTAGACACCCTTCTTCAGCTCTTTAGACTATCGTAGTTTCAGGTAATCCTATTAGCTTTCCTAAATCTCAGAGGCATAATCAAGTATTTTAAAGAAGGTAATTCAAACTTGATCACATTAGTTGCTTCTTCCTACAGTATTCCTTCCTCATCTTTTCACCCCTAATGCCAAGCTGCAATGTTTATGAAGGGGCCAGAGTGCTATAGTCTGAATTATTGTGTCCATCCAAAATACATATGTTGAAACCTAATCACCAACTGGACGGTATTGGGAAGTAGGGTCATTGGAAAGCATTCCATCCTAAGGGCAGAATGCTCATGAATGGGATGAGTGTCCTTATGGAAGGAATCCCTGAGAGCTGCCTTGCCCTATCCACCATGAGAAATCACAGCTACAAGGCAAAGTTTATGAACCAGAAAGCAGCCCTCACCTTAACCTTCAACTTCTCAAGACTCTAGAACTGTAGAAAATGCATTTCTAGTTTTTTTTTGTAAGCTACCCACTTTATGCTATATTGTTATAGCACACTGAATGGATTAAGGAACCAAGTTGATACTAGAAGCCCTTGCTTAGTTCATGTTAAGTGACCAGTAACAGTGAAATATGCTTGGGGCCAAACCCTGACATGACAGTCAGCAGGTGACATGTATATTGGACTGTGAGCCATTCCCCCACTTATACTGGTTCATCTTGAACCTAAAGGTGCCACTGAATCCTCTGGGCATCTTGTTAAAATGCAAATGATGATTCAGCAGGTCTGAGACAGGGCCTGGGATTCTGCATTTCTAGCAAGCTCTCAGAGGATGCCAATGCTACTGGTCCCAGTACAGATAACATTCTGAGTAGTGAGGTTTCACTTAGAGGTTGGAAGGTGCTAAATTCAGTATCTGGATTACTCTGGGTGTAAATTACTTATCATTCACCTCACCCTGCTTTCCTGGAAAGCCTTGATAATTACTGTTCCAGTATTCCACGTTAAAATCTGCTATGAAACATGGATGAATTGCAAAAGCATTATGCTGAGCAAAAGAAGCCAGGCACAAAAGAGTTCATACAGTATGATTCTATTTATGGAAATTCTAGAACAAGTGAAATAAAACTAAAGTAATAGAAATCAGATAAGTAGTTGACTGGGACTGGGGTTAGTGATGGTTATGAAGTTAGCTAAATTTGTTAGGGATGATAATGGTCCTAATCTCTTAAATATAATACTGGCATATTTACAAATACTTTATATGAATACAGGAACCATCTTCAAAATAGTCTTTCAGCCAGGTGTTGTAGTTTATGTCTGAAATCCCAATGACTTGGGATGCTGAGGCAAGAGGATTGCAAGTTTAATGCTAGCCTCAGCAATTTAATGAGGCCATCAAAAACTTAGTGAGGTTCTGTCTCAAAATAAAAAAGGGCTGAGGATGTAGCTTAGTGGTAAAGCACCCAGTACCAAACCAAACAAACAAACAAACAAAAAAGCCCCAAAACAAAGAACAACAAAAAGTCTTCCAGGGTAAATGGGTGGAGGTATAGCTAAAATAAGAGTGACCACAGCCAGTCACAGTGGTGCACACCTGTAATCCCAGCAGGTCAGGAGGCTGAGGCAGAAGGATCGCAAGTTCAAAGGCAGCCTTAGCAACTTAAGTGAGGCCCTTAGCAACTTAGTGAGACCCTGTCTCAAAAAAAAAAAAAAAGGGCTGGGGTTGTGTCTCAGTGGTTAAGTGCCTCTGGGTTCAATCTCTGATGCAATCAAACAAATAACAACAAAATCCAGCCACATATGGATAATTTTTGAAGGTGGGTCTTGAGTATGTGGCTCACATTGGGCTATTCTGCTATACACACACACACACCTATATATATATACATACATACTTCCATATATATGTGCATGTGTGTGTGTATACATGTTTCCAGAACACAAATATAAAACAAAATAAAAAGCGAATTCAAAACAAAAAGTGAATTTCAGCTGAATGTTTCTTTTGATGAAAGCTTTTTATGAATGTAGGGGATATTATCACAAAAGATTCTTTTCCTTAATTTATTTAGTACACATTCATTGTGAATACATCAAGGAATAAAGACACTCTTCCCAAGACCCTACAGTCATGGCACTTGCATTCCAGTGCAGAAAACAGGCAGTAACTGATTACATAATACATAAGTAAACTCACTGTATAATATATTAGACAAATACCATAGGAAAACTAGAGCAGGGAAGGGGATTGGATGTGGTGGAAGGTGAATAGGACAGGTGAGACTTATTGAGGAGTTGAGTACTAGGCAGGTATTCCTACATTCACTTAATTTGACTATCATGTGAAAGAATTTTTACAGCTGGCTACTGGAGACATTTTCATCAAGTCCTAAAGATGTGAGTGATTTAGCCCATGTGAACAGCCAGGGACAGAGCACTGAGAAAGCCTCAGGTGGGAGCAGTCCAAAGTTCAAACACAAAGGAAGAAGTCCTTGTGATTGAGTGGTGTGTGTGTGTGTGGTGATGGGAACCGGAAGAAAGTTTAGTGTGCTGATGGGTGTAGAACAGTCATTGTGATGCCTGTGACTTTTACTCTGGATGGAGGGTTTTGAGAAGTGTGGTGCAACCTGACTGCTGTGTTGAGAACAGACTCTAGAAGGTGAGGGTGAAGGGAAGGGAAACACATGGACAGGTTACTGCACTAAACTTTGTCCCCAGTGTCCTCCCTTGTATGCTGCATGTAGATCACTTCATATCCTATTATTGGCAACTGAGGACACCCTCCTCTTTCCCAGGCTCTCCCCTCCTGTCAGATAGCCTTTACTTTGAAACACACTGTAGAGCCCTGCCACTCAAGTGTAGTCCCTGGGCCAACAGCATCAGCATCACATGGGAAGAGTTTTTGAGCTGCTCCATCCATAATCCAGGCAAGACCATAAGAAATGATAGGCAGGCAGGGTGATGGATATGTTAGTTAGCTTGATTTAATCACTGCTCATTGTATGCATATATCAAAATATCACATTGTACCCCATAAATTCACACAATTATGATTTGTTGATTAAAATGCTATTAATAAAAACGAAAAATAGTAATACAGGTGAGAGACTATGGGGGAGTCAGAGTAGGTGGAAGCTGTGGAGGTAGGGAGAAGCAGCTAGATTCTAGAAAAATTTGGAAAGTAGAACTGTCAAGATTTCCTGGCTTATTAGGTATGGGATGTGAGAATAACAGAGGGTTGAGGATGTCTCCAGGGTTTGATGCCTGAGTAAGTGGAAAGATGGGATTGTCTTTGACATGGGAAGACTGCTTTGGGGCTCCAAGTAAGGATTCAAAGACTATTATACAAACCCTCCACTCTGCATTGAACATAACATCTAATATCCTTAGAGTTGGACATTATGTTTGTGTAATAGCTTCTTAAAAAACTGCAAAATGGCTTTTCCTTCAAAGTGAATTTGAAAAGGTGTTGAGGAATACAGGAAGTCAGAACTATAAATTTTCAGGGCATTTTGTGTGATGCTAGCAGGTAATGGCAATATGTTCTACATTCTTCTCTGTGGTATCCTAATTTTTCATGCCTAAAATGCATCTGGATGATTGAAAATATATTTTCTTCCTTTCAGGATGTGGCTGGTGACTGTAGCAGGAGGAATGTTGCAGAATAATTTGTTATTACAGAAGAAAATGACTGAAAAGTTTATTGTAAACTAAAACCTGGCATCAATCCTAATCTTATTTTTACTTGCTGGGACTCAGAGTGATGTCGACTTTCTTTGTAGCTGACACTTTGTATTACCAGCTTAGCTTCTCCCTGTATTTATTTGGTCTTGCTTTTTCTTGTCACCCTATTGGAATCTTTCTCTTTCTTTTCAAGAGAGCTAAGGATTAGTATTTAATGACAGATAATGTAATATGATAATGATTATTTAGCCATTGTCACTGAGTTACCCAATTATACCTTAATTATTATAAGGAGGCTTGAATATCAGTCACATTCATTTAATTTGTCTATTATATGAAAGAATTTTTATGACTGGCTACTGGGTCAGTTTGTGCCAACAACAGAACACAATTCCAATTGGATAGCATTTCTTCTTCTCATCAGTTTTGTTATTCACTATCAGTATAGCATTATGCTTTCCTCAGTAATTTTCTGCTATTAACAGAACCCTACAATAATACAAAAGTATTGAGTATTAATGAATTCTCCAAATGTGTGGTCTTTGAAAAAAATACTGTTAGTGATTCAGAGGTCCATGCTTCTGAACAATTTTCTGTAGATCAGTTTCAGTTCTGTCAGGAGCTGACTCCTTTGTTCCTTTTTTGCTTTTTCATGGAATTGTAAACAATTCAATATAAAAGATATAATAATTTGACAGATATTAAATCACTATTTTATTCAGCTCAGGTGGCTATGACAGAATACACCGAGTGGCCTAGATAACAGAGATTTAGTTCTCACAGCTCTGGAGGCTGAATATCCAAGATCAAGATGCCAGCATAGTCAGTTCATGGTGTTCTCGTCCTGGATTAGGGATGGCCAGGTTCTCACTGTGACCTCACATAGTGGGGGGAGAGTCAGTCCACCCTCCTGACCTCATCTAAATCTAACCACCACATAAAGGTCACGTTAGGGGTTAGAACATGAACATATAGATTTAAAAAATATATTTTTAGTTATAAATGGACACAATATCTTTATTTTGTTCATTTATTTTTATGTGGTGCTGAGGATTGAACCCAGTGCCTCACATGTGTGAGGCAAGCACTCTACACTGAGCCACAACCCCAGCCCACATATGAATGTTTTGGAGGGGTTCAATTCATCACATTGCCTCTCAATAGATTTGTTATATAACTTTTACTTTAGGAATATGCTCAGTGGTTACTTGCACTTGGCATGGGAAATTATCTGTTGGAATGGAAATAGCAAAGGCCTCTTATCTCTCTCTCTCATTCAGTATGAGTTAGAATACCCAGAAGAGAAATGAATGGCAGAGCAAAGAGAAAGGGTGAGGGCCAGGAGACTGGTTGAGTCTTATTGCAGGCATCCAGGGGAATGATGATAAAGGCTGCAATTTGTAGGAGATAGTAGATCTGGATATGTTATAGAAGGCTACCAGGATTTGTTGATGGATAAATATATGATGTGAGTCATGGATATTGAAAAGGTTTTTGCCCTGAACAACTGGAAGAATATAGTCCATAGGCAATGTGTTCTTGGAGTTCTATAGTAGGGAAACTGAGGAAGACAGGGTATGGCAGAATGAAGTGCCATTGAGCAGGAGATGGCTGCCATTCTCCATTTCATTTACAGTCTTTAAATGTGATTACTAATCTAATCTACCACTGGATATTCTCCAAATTTTTCTAGTATATTAAAAATGCTAGGAAAGAGAAATGATATGTGCTTATGTGTCAGTATTGAGCACAGCCTTCAATCCTCAAATGGAATATATTGCTCTGATTTTCTAAATTATAATATTTTCAATTTTAATATTTATGCTAATATACTTTTATTGAAGAGCAAATTGAATCAAACTTTGGTTTAAGAGCAAATTAAAGCAGTCCACATTTACATACATTCTAAATTTCTTAAGCCAGATCATCAAAATATTCAGTGCAGCTATTCAATAAGTCTGATTAATAAACTAGACAGAAACCCATTCTTGGTTGTTTGTAACTCAACTTTTTTTACCCAATCCAAATCTGAATTACAATTCTATTTCATTCAAGTTCCATATTTAAGATCCCATGCTTTCTTGTTTAAAGTCAACACATCTTTAAATTACAAATTTAAATGATATTGGAGTATATTAGGAACTCAATACTTGAATCATAGTTGTAAGTTTATATTCTATGTTCTTCAGTCAGAACTCCCTAGAAATTCTTCCTTGTAGCTAGTTAGCTAGGAAGGACTCCTTTTAGGGGTGTTAATGACTGTTGTTTTAAATCCTGTGCTATTTGAAGTTTAACATGTCTGATTTTGAGACTATTATGTGAAATATCAGGATATTGTGGAAATGTTGTAAATTTTATTTTGAAATGGTCACATTTATCCCCTCTTTCTTGCTTTCAAATAGGCTGGTGAAAATGGTTATCATCTGGTTTAAAGCACTTCCATTTTATTTTTTATAATGTCTATTTCAAGGACAAAACAGAGCCCTCCATCATGAAAGGTAGACCATATAGAGTCCTGTCTTACTCATTGAGTTCAAATAATTGAGGAGAGACATTGCCACTAAGCTAAAGAAACACTAAGGTGGGTATACATCTTTTTAATCAAGTCCTTTTGATCCTTGATCTTTTTGGTTGAAGGGCAAGGGGGAAACTTAAAATGCTGGCTGAAAGGAAGGCAAGAACTTGAACTGGTTTTAAATTTGCCATTCCATTTTGTCCTACCAACCTCGAGTCTAGTGGTTTTACACTATTAACTGAAACAAATATCAAGTTTCCTGTTTTGCCCCTTGCTTTCACCCTTTTCAGGAAGCAAGCTAGAATTGGCTCTGCATCAGCCTTGACCTCAAAGACCCATGGGAAGCAACTGCTCATCATCTACCTTTTTAGGAACATCAACAATGACCATCCTAGGACAGAGTCATTATTGATCCTTTGCTGTTCTCACTTTAATGCCAGGACTCTAAAGTCTTGACCTTGCACCTAGAATCCTTGAGCCTTTATTAGATGCTTATTTTAAATGATAAAATGATATTATTGACATAAAGAAAATAAATATATTTTGGTAATAGTGGAAAAAGCTCTTCAAAAAGCAAGACTGTGGGGTTTTTATCCTATTGTTTTTTTTTTTCTGCAGACATAGTTGGTTTTATCTATGATAGCATTACCCCTTCTTCCTTGTCATCAAGGACTCCATTTTATTTAGGTGGCAATGTATACAACCCCAGAGGAGGAGTCTAAATCAGTGTTCTAAACTAGTAATTTAAATCAGTGCATGGGAATTCCATTTCCCTTGGGCAAACATACCCTTTTCTAGCCCCTTTTGCAAACTAGCTGGCCATATGACTTTTGGCCAATAAATAAGGATCTGATTGATGGAGGACATCCAGAAAATATTTTACTACTTGACAAGAGAGAGAGAGTTTGGAAGAACATTCCTAGACACTATATTTTCCTTCTTCTTTGTGTTTAGGATGTGGTTGCAAGATTAATGTCTGGATCTACAGCAGCCATATTGTAACTGTGAAATTACAAACATAAGGCAAAATGCTGAGGATGACAAAGGAGAAAATTTTAAGTGCATTCAGGACCTTGGTGTCATGATTGAACTAAGGCATCAAATTAGGAATCCCCTTCCTTTTGTTATTTTGAGATAACAATATATTTTTTGTTCAAGTCATTATTTATACTTCTGTTCATCAACAAGAAGCCTAATTAATTTAGCTTCTGTCATCATATTCTTCAAGCAAATCATCCACTTGCTCTATTTTGTATATATAAGGGTAGCCCACCAGAAGGAACCATATTTTGGGGTTAGTTTCAGAGCACTTATATTTGAATGCCTCCCTTTATTAGGTATTGTGCTACATATTGGGGATGGTAACATTGATAATACGTGCTCCGAACACCAGAGGATCTTATAAAGAAGTTGGAGAGATTGGATTAAAATAGTTAATTATAATATAATGATATAAGTGTAGTAATAAAATTAATGTACAGCAATAAAATAACTGAAAGTTATGAGAGCAAAAACTGAGTTTATCTATTCCATTTTGTGAGACATAAAATGATTCTAAACAGATTTACTGAAGTATTTTTAAAGAATGTTTGAGGTATAATTTATAAACAAAAAATTCACTTATTTGTAGTGTATACTTCATGTACAGTTAAGTAACAGCCTCAGAAGTCAATATGTGGATTTTTTACATAACTCCATAAAGTCAATCCTCTCCCCAGATCCTCTGGTTCTGGAAACCAGATACTGACCAATACTGAACTTCATTCTATCTGGATAGTTTTGCTTTTGCTACAAAGAGAAATCAATGTCTTTAGTTCATTTCTAAGGTTTGTTTGCTAGATATAGAATTGTTGTTCAGCAATTCCACTTGCCTTTAAATATACTGCCTCATTGCCTTCTGGCCTCCATTATTTCTGATAAGAAGTCAGAATTTTATTTTATTACTTTGACCACTAAATATAATAAGTCTTTTTTCCTCTTGCTGCTTTCAAGATTTTTCTTTTTCTATGGCTTTGAACAGTTTGACTGTGTTGTTTCTAGGTGCAGTTCTCTTTGTGTGTATCTTGTTCAGGGTTTATCAAACTTCTTGGGTCTGTAGGTTAATGCATATTATCAAATTTGGGAAGGTTACAACAATTATTCCTTCAAAATTGTTTTGTTTCTTTCTCTCCTGTCCTTCTAGCACTCCCAGTATGTGTAGGTGGTGCACTTGATTTTATTCCACAGGTCTCCAAGCCTCTGCTAATTTTTCTCCAATTTTTTCTCTATATCGTTTAGATTGGGTAATTCAAATGGTCTATTTCAAGTTTATTGGTTCTTTCTCCTGATATCTCAATTCTACTGCCAAACCCATCCGGTGAATTCATAATTTTTTACTGTACTTTTCAACTCCAGAGATTTCCTTTAGTCATTTTTAAATAGAATTGCTATTGTTATATTTGTATTTCTTATTTATTGAGTCCTTGTCATATTTTAAGTCTTAAAGAAATACAGATATCCTTAGTTGTTTTAACACATTTATAGTAACTGCAATGAAGTCTTGGCTGAATTCAGGTACTAGGCACAATGAGAGTCCATTTTTCATTTATTTTTTAACTCCTGTTCTTTTCTTGCTTCTTTGTAGCCTCATTTTTTTGTTACAGAAAAGTGGATGCTTTAATAATTGTCTTAGTCAGTGTAGGAAGGCAATAACAAGTACCATAGACTGCATGATTTATAAATAACAGAAATTGTTTCTCATAGTTCTGAAAGTTGGAAATCCAAGATGAGTGTGCTGGCAGAGTTGGGTTCTGGTGAGGGTCATCCTTAGGCTTGTAGGCTGTCACCTTCTCATATCCTTATAGGATAGAGAGTAAGAGAGCTCTTTGAGGTTTATTTTATAAGGGCAGTAATTTCATTTATGAGACCTAACTTCCTCCCTAAGGCTCCACCTCGTAATTCCATCTTCTTGTGGCAGAGGAAGCGGGTAGAATTTCTTTTTCTTTTCTTTTTTTTGCTTTTTTTTAAACTTTAGAGGTTTTTCCCCCTATTTTTATTGATGTACCTGATACCTGATGTACTGATACCTGAACATGATGGGTGGATAGGATTTCAACATGTAGATTTGGGGGGAAATAGACATTTAGTCCACTGAATAACATATTGTAGAAACTGAAGGTTCTTAGTTATTTCCCTTTATAGTTGCTCTTTTTGTTGATTTTTTTTTGGTACTGGGGATTGAACTCAGGGGTACTCGACCACTGAGCCACATCCCTAGCCCTAATTTGTGTTTTATGTAGAGACAGGGTCTCACTGAGTTGCTTAGTGCCTCACCATTGCTGAGGCTGGCTTTGAACTCGCGATTCTCCTGTCTCAGCCTCCCTAATTGCTGGGATTAAAGGCTTGAACCACCGCACCTGGCTTTTTTGTTGATTTTCCTCTCTTGGTTTTCTTTAGTAACATGTTTTGATTCATCTTTGGAATCTTTTCTAGCTCACTTTCAATTCTGTTTTGTGGCTATACTATCTCTTCTCTTTTCTTTGTATTATTATTTTTATTGCTAACTTGGTCTCCTATGGGTTACACTTTTGTCTCTGTAGTTTAGTTGTCAGTCGATGATTGAACAGAAATTGTGCTGGGACAACTCACACCAGTAAGGTTCTACTTTCTGCTGATGCTCTTGTGTGTGAGCACAGAAGCGCTTCCACATCTCAGGCATTTTTCTGTCTTCTTTAATTTTTTTGCTGAGCTCTCTTGGGTTTTTATTGCATGTGTAAGCAGCCTTACAGTTATCCAGGGATTTCTGGAGAGATTGGGCACACTTGGGCCTGCTCTGTACCTGTAATTAGTCAGATATATGTGTAGGACTTCCTAGACCCTCTCTGATTTCCATGTTAAATTTCTGGCCTTTCATTTGTTCTGCACTTCACTCCTAGTAGGAGTGCAGACCTATGGATATTCCCCTTTTGTTTCCTAATAGAATTAAAAAAAAAACTGACAGCACTACTGGTCAAAGGTTTTTCACCCTCAACTCCAAATCAAGATAACCCCATCTAGCAGTGAATCCTCCCAACACACATAATATAAAGTGGTTTCATTTTGCTAATTAGTTTGGGTGAGTGGATGGGGTTGCTTGGGAGGCACTATTGTACTCAACATTCACCAGTTTTTCATTAATAAGTACATCTCTATTTGTCATCTGTCTTTGATTTACTGTGAGACTGTTGAAATGCTTGTTGTTGGCAATTTTGTCCAGTTTTAAAATTGTGTTTTGAAGAGAGAATTCCTGACTGTTTTACTGCTAGAGAAGAATTTTTGTTTTATTTGTTCTAATTATACAAGATAGTAGAATGCACTTTGACACATCATCTATAAATGGAGTATAACTTCTCATTCTTCTGGTTGTACATGATGTAGAATCCCAATGGTCATATAGTCATATATGTACATAGGGTAATAATGTCTGATTCATTCTATTATCCTTCTCACCCCCAAACCCCTCCCCTCCCTTTATTACTCTGTCTAATCCAAAGTACCCCCATTCTTCCCTCCTTGTTGTGAATTAGCATCTACCTACATTGATTCATTTTTGTAGATGTTAAATCTCACATTACCAGAATCATACATTATCATGACACATTATCCTTTTATATATTACTATATTTTATTTACTAACATGTTATTAAGGATTTTCCTGTATGTACTCATAAATGATACTGGTTTCTAGTATTCTTTTCATATTTTGTCTTATTATTGGAGTAATGCATAAAATGAGTTGGACCTATTCCCCCAATCTTTTATTTTCTGGAAAACAATATAATTTATTTTATTTCTTCTTTGCCAAGAATATCTGTATAGTGATAATCTATTCTGCTTAAGTGTCATAACAGCATATTTTTGACTCATTATTTGTAATCTAGCCCAGAGGTCAGCAAATATTTTCTGCAAAGGGATAGATAATCAGTAAGTTAGGCTCTGCAGGGCAATGTGTAAACAAATAAGCATGGATGTGCTCCAATAGAACTTTATTTACAAAAACAGGTGGTAGTCCTAATTTGGTCCATAAGCCATAGATTGCCAACCTGTCATATAGACAGGAACTTCGTTTTTGCCCTTCCCCAATTCAAAGACTGAGGTTGTTCATCTCTGTACATATGTTTGGTAACTGAGAGAAGAAGCAAGAGGATATTCTTCTTAGGGAAGGTCAGAGATAGAAATATCTGTGATGAATGAAGGTGGTTAGATGTATCAAAGACTTTAGAATGGTTGCCCAAGCTAGTTTTGAACTCCCTACAATGAAAACAATATAGAGGTAAAGGTTAACAGAATCATTTAAAAAATTTAGGAAACCACGGGTATATTTAGAGAAGCATGATTTTGGTAGCTTGGTAAGTGCTGGTGACGGGGAGGATTCTCTGAGACAAAGCAAGCAAAGAGGTTCTGAGGATGTGGCTCAGTGTCACAGTGCTTGCTGAGCAGGCAAAAGGCCCCGAGTTCAATCCCCAGCACCAAAGAGCAAAAGCCAAACACAAAAACAAATCAAGCAAAGACTAGAGATTGGGTTAGCAAGAGCAAGCAAAGAGAAAAAGGGAGGCATCTGGGATGGATTGCAGCTGGCAGACATTCTTGTGGTCCCATAGGACACATCTTTTTGAGCGCTGAGAGATATCATGGTACAATGATAGCAGGAGAATATGGGCTTTAGTCCAATTGCTTTGTAAGAGAATTCTCTTGAGCCAGAAGATATTTAAGCAACTAAGGGAAATAACTGAAGTGAGCCAAAGTGATGTCATATCCAGATTTGGACAGAGAATGGAAGATGGGCAGGCACGGCCTATCCATTGTGCCTCAGGAGCCTTTTATGGTAGCAAGGAGGTGTTATATCCTGGCTCTACTTGTGGGTTTAACTGACTGGCTAGTTATCAGGATGAGAGTAGCAGGCACATAGAAAAGCCAGCTTTCACAGTCTACTTCAACTGCAAGCACTGACTTCTACCCAGAAGCCACCAGAGAAGAGAAAGAACATGTCTCTTGGTCCTTTTACTTACACTTAGCAGCTTCTTTAAGATCCTGTCAGCCTCTTTGTTTTCTTTTTTCCCTCTTAGTTTGAAGTTTTAGTGTAACCAGGTTGATCTTATATTTTTATATGTAGGTCAGCCTTGGAATGTTACCCTGGGAAACAGAAACTTTTGCTTCACACAGGACACATTTTATTCTCCTCTTAGAGATCAAAATAGATCATTTACCAAAGATATATTTTCTCTGTCTTCTGTCTAAATGATTGACACAATGAACAGATAGTTTTAGCTTACTACTGCTTTCATAAGATAGATAGCAAATGGCTTGTTGTGGTAATAACACATAAAAAAACATAAAGGCTCATATTCCTCCAAGAACAAAAATGCTACTTGACACATGAATCAAATCTGAAAAGCCAGGAGCTTATCTCAACCTGTGGAGGAAAACAAATCCTATGTATACCTGGTGACAAGAGAAGATTTGTAATATCGCCTATGGTTTTCCTTGTTGTTAGACAACTTTTAAAAACCCCATCAATACTTGCAATTTTGAAAAAAAATGTGGAAACACTCTGCTGTCCAATCACAACTGTAGGACATGAAAACAAATTGCTTAGTTTCTGATATTTATAGGAGAATAAATGATATTACAAAAAAAAGTCTTATTCTAGCCTGTAATCCCAGCACTTAGGGAAGCTGAGACAGGAGAATTCCGAGTTCAAAGCCAGCCTCAGCAATGGCGAGGCAGTAAGCAACTCAGTGAGACCCTGTCTCTACATAAAACACAAAATAGGGCTGGGGATGTGGCTCAGTGGTCGAGTACCCCTGAGTTCAATCCCCAGTACCAAAAAAAAAGGCTTATTTTAGACAATATAAAAATGGAGAAGGAAAATACATATCACCAGCTCTGCACCAGGCCATGGGTTTGGGTATTGTAGTTTGATTATTCATTTAACTTGGAGGCCATTGCCATTATCCCCATTTTAGAGATTAGGAAAATGGTTAAAGGAAGTTAAGAAACTGACTTTTAAAGGAAGTACACAGCTTCTAAGTGGCTGTTTTGAGATTTTTACCCATATTTGCTTCCAAAGTCAGCTTTCTTTGGAGTTTTCTACTTTGTCTAGCATATGTTTCACAGAAATTAGTGGGTCTGTGCATTTTAGAGATAACTGGGTTATATGCATCTTCCTGGTACCCTACCCTCAAGATTCTAACTCAATTGTTTGGTGAGTACGCTCAAAAATTCCCTTTTTCCCAGGCATTCCTTGTGATTGTGATGGTGGAGCTGTCTGAATTCAATACCTAGAAGAGGACTGGTATTGACCAAGGGATCTCTATGCTGGCTACACAGTGATTCACCTAGGAGGATTCCAGTTATCAATGCTTGACACCTCAGCCCAGATTCTATGGGCTGGGGCCCAGGCACCAATATTTAAATGTAGAGTCTTGACCCCTCAGAGTCATGGTCATTCTGATGTACAGTGAGAGTTGGGAATCAATGGTCTGGCTGATTTGGTCTCAGTCTCATCACTGAGTGACTGCATAATCACTGGCAGTCCTTGTTCCTCCATGGAAATGTCAGCTATTGGACTGTACCTTTAGATCTCTTTTGGAAACCTGAGCTTTACAGGAAAACTAGTTGACATTGGATGCATTGTTTAGTTTCCTTTCTAGAATTAAAAAGTTAAATATCACTTTACCTTTGGCAAATAAGGAAAAATACAATATCCCTAGATAAAATTTTGTTTTTAGCACTTTCTATAGAATAAGGATTGATAATTTCCCTGAAGCTGGGCTAAGGGTAGAGCTCTGTTTTAGAGCACTTGCCTAGCATGCAGGAGACCTTGGGATTCATCTCCAGCACTGCACATGGCTAAAAACACAAAACATTTCCTGAAGCTATGCAATGGAATGGGGAAAGAAGCTCAAAGGGTAGAGAAGGCAGAGTGAGTACTTGGAAGAGGATGACTCCCAATCAAGTTTCCTGTCTCAATGACACACCCAAAAAACTCCAGAGAAAACAGAAATGGAGGAAAGAGAATGACGTTAGTTTTAGCCTTGGCAACTGTAATCATTTTAACAACATTAGACTGTGAGTGTTTCCAATATGTCCTAGAATTCAAGTTCAGCTAGAATTCTGACTTGAAGAACATACATGGTCTAAAGATACAACTCTCTGTATTCCACAAATAACTCTTGGATGAAACAATGCCAAATTTATACAAGGTTCATAGATGCAGAAAGTACTTTTCCCTTCCCATTCAAAGAGTGAATATATCTAGCATGGAGAACTCATGGCATTTGATTAGTGTTTGCACAGTGTCCTTCAATTATGATATAATTTGAATACTAATTGGTAGGATTATGACTTTGTTGGGGAAGTAGCAGGGTTCCAACCAGGGATTAAAAACTCAAATGCCTACAGGGGGCCAGGTAGGTAAACTGCAGAAAGGCATAGAGAAGAGGTAAAATGAGAAGGGCCAAAGGAAATATGGAAAGTTTGAGCATGTGAGTCCCACCAGAAGGCATTCAAGTATTTTTTAAAGTACTTTGCAACCCAAGAGAACAGAGCCTCTAAGACCAGTTGGTATCTTGTTGCAAATTTGTATTGTTTAGCTTTAAAGCCATAATCCCTTGAATTATTTGATAATTTTATAACTTTTAACATGCTGTTTGTTGCCAGGCTCTCTTTTCCCCCTGAGAAAGAAAACAAAACTGGAAACAAACAAACAGCTCTGTGAATTCTTTAAACTGTAGCAGCTGTGACTAAACATATGGGGGAAATTATTTCTATAGATATTACTATTCTCTGTGTATTTCCCTGAATGGGGAAAAACATTTTTTTTTCATGTATACATTAAATAACATGGTGTAGACACAACATATGCTGCCTTTGTCACTTAGACATTTCACATTGAATTCTGAATAGTGTTCAGAAATTTAAATTGATTTAACTTCTTGATACAGATATCTCCCAAAGCCTCCAAGAATAAATCTCCATAGGAGATAAAAGCTAAAAGGGACTTTCTAGAAACAAAATGAAGAACTTTCAGGATGTGCTTGACTTTATTGGAGTTGACTTTTGCTTCCTATTCTTTGGCACAATGTACTGACCTTATAAATGTTATTAGATGTTGACCTTGTAAATATAAATAAAGATTGTCAATAAGTACAGTTGTATTTCTGAACAGAGGTCAGATTCTCCTCTAAGCTGCATGAGTAACATTGTGAGCTTTTAGCATCAAAAAGCATAAACAATCTTTTGAGAAGTATTTTCAATTAGAGTGGTTAACCAAATTTTCTAATAATAGGGATTGTTCAGCACATGATGTAAAATAAGAACTCAGCAAAATAATCTCGCCCCTCAGTTGAGGTGATGAAAAGGCTAAACTACTATTTTTATGGCAGAAAAGGGCATAAGCCTAAGTATTTCAATGTAACAAACATCTAAACTGCATTGTGGGTACATCTGTGAATAAGGGGATCCCCTCCCCCATAGAGAGGCATATGGTACAGAACTATGCTGTCAAATATGGTAGTCACTAGTCACATATGACTAATTAAAATTAAATTAGGATTTGGAATCTAGTTCTTTAGTCACAGTGGCCTCATTACAAGTGCTCAATAGCTACATGTTCTTTGCAGGATACACAGATATAAGACATGTTCATCATTACACAAAGTTCCACTGGACAGCCCTGATACAGAGATTGTGAACACACTTCAGATCAGAAAGGGTTTGCTAGTTGTTTGAGCTCAGAAGGGTGTCTTATGAACCTGGTGCCTTAGTGTTCTCTATGTGTAAAATGGGGATAATACTTATAAGATAGCACCTGTGAGGATTAGTTTATTCATATAAAATTCTTCTAACAGTATCTAAACAATAGGAAGTGTACAAAAAATACAGTGGAATTATTTATCAGTTGAGAGTCAACCACACTTTTTTAACCTTTGAAATAGCCTTTTTCTTTTCTTTTTAAAAAATTTATTTATTTTGCTTAGGTATACATGATGGCAGAATGCATTTTGATTCATTGTACACAGATGGAGCACAACTTTTCATTTCTCTGGTTGTATGTGATGTAGAATCACATCATAAATGCAGTCATACATGAAGCTAGGGCTATGATGTCCATCTTATTCCCCCATCTTTACTGTCCCCATGCCTTCTCCCCCCTTCCTCCCCTTTGACCAAAGTTCCTCCATTCTTCCTGTGTCCCCTCCCATTATGGATCAGCATCCACTTATCAGAGAGAACATTTGGCATTTGGTTTTTGGGGATTGGCTTGCTTCGGTTAGCAGGATATTCTCCAACTCCATCCATTTACTGGCAAATGCCATAATTTTATTATTTTTTGATGCTGAGTAATATTCCATTGTGCATATATACCACAGTTTCTTTATCCATTCATCTATTGAAGGGCATCTAGGTTGGTTCCACAGTTTAGCTATTGTGAATTGAGCTGCTATAAACATTGAAGTGGTTGTGTCACTGTAGTATGCTGTTTTTAAGTCTTCTAGGTATAGACCCAGGAGTGGGATAGCTGGGTCAAATGGTGGTTCCGTTCAAAGTTTTCTAAGCCATCTGCTTTCCAGATTGGTTGCGCCAATTTGCAGCCCCACCAGCAATGTAGGAGCATGTCTTTTCCCTTACGTCCTCTCCAGTGCTTATTGTTGTTTGTATTCTGGATAATTGCCATTCTGACTGGCATGAGATGAAATCTTAGAATAGTTTTGTTTCCTTCATTTCAAAAATTTCTGGTTGTTTTTTTTTCACAATCTAGTTCTTTCTTAAAGTAATCTTTTACTACCTGTATTTGTTTCCTTATCACTTTGTTGGTGTGATCAATGGTTGCCTTTATTTGCTCTCATTTCTTTGTTGGAGTGATCAATTTTTGCCTGTATTTGCTTGCTTAAGTCATTCTTTAATTTGCAGATTGCTTTAATTACACACATTCTGAATTTTTTCTCTGATATTTCATCAACTATGCTATCAATAGATTTGATTATTGTATTGTGGTTTATTTGGGGCACTTTCTTCCCTTGTTTTTTCATGTTGATTATGTATCTTCCTTTCTTGCAATGCCGACCTGAGGTATTGCAGTTTGTATCCTATAATCTTGTAGTGACACTACAGATTACCTGTATCTCACCTTGGAGTTCACTTCCAGCTCCCAGCAGGTGTCCCAAGATGGACACTACTGCCACTAAAGATGGTGGCAGCAGTAGTGGAGATAACTCAGGATGGCAGTGGGAGTGGCCCAAGATGGATGCAAACACTTTCAAAGATGGGGCTAAAAGGGTGGGCCTTTCAATGGCTTTGGGCTGATTGATCAGAGATGCAGTGCTTTGGTGAGCAGCTGCCTTCAGGCCCTGTCTGTTGCCCTAAGGTAGAGACTAATACATGGGAAGAACTATGGGGATAGCTGCAGTGTACAAGATGGATACCGGAAGGCAACAACAGCGTGGATCCCCACTATATGCAAAGGTGTTCCTGGGCCTGGGGTCTCACAGAGACCTGTTAGGGCTGTTCTAGGCCTGATTTTGGCTTAGACTCCCTCATGGATTCCAGGTGGTGGGTCTGGCCCTGGGCCTGGGCTCCTGTGGATCTGCAGGGGCTGGGCACTGAACTGGGGGTCGTCCTTGGCCTCATTTATACCTGGTCTCCTGCAGGGGTTCCCGGGGGCAGTCCTTCCCCTAGGTTTGGGTTCCCCTGTGATTGGCAGCTAGCAATCTCAGGCATGACCTTGGCTGGGCTCCCGTGGAGGTCCCTGAAGTTGGTCCTAGGCCTTGGCCTGTGCTCCCACTTGTCCACAGGGACTCTGGTGCAGAACTGGAATGCGGTGGTCCCAGGTCTTACTTCCTGAATATTTTTTAAACACCCAGAAGAGGCTGCAGGTTAACTTTCACCCAGTGAAAGCAAACTTTGTGGAAATTGTGACATTTAAGTTGGACATAAAGTGATAAATTTTAACAAGTGAAGAAGGAATGTGGATAGGGAGGAAGGGCATTTCAAGTACATGGAAGAGCCTGTGCAAATGCATAGAGGCATGAAATTATGTGGCATATCCCGGTAATGTCAAATTGCCCAATTTGTCTATGGCAAGGGCGATCACAGAAGATGAGGCTAGAAAAGAAGGTGAAGAGAGATTATGTTATACCTTGCATGCCAAGCTAAGGAGGCTAGATTTTGTTTAAAAAATTGTAGTCAGTGAATGTTTCTGCAATGCCTGTTTCTAAGTTTTGGAAAAGTGACGATGGTGATATTATGGAATATGAATTAAAATATGGGTCCAGCAATCAGAAGACAGAAAATGGGATAATGAAATCGTAAACTGTACCTTAGGTCTTAAACGAAGGCTCAGAGTGTAGCCGCAACAGAGAGAGCCATGTTGATTATGTCTTGGGGATGAATTACATAAGGGGATATGGGAAGAAGGGCTTTGTAGACAGTTCTTTGGACTT